>VXBO01014955.1:59800-102311 GCA_013400135.1 Rhinoptilus africanus | reverse complement strand
TTCAAAAAACATTTTTCGTCTAGTTTGAAGCCTGTGTTAATGTGTAAGCATAGCAAAGGGATGTGAAAGATGGTAACTAGTGGGTTGCCTACTGCCATCTTAGATATCCTTATTAGAAATCAAATGTCCTCTTGTTAGGTTACGTGTTTCAATCTGTTTATTAAATAGGAATTATTTTTTTTATTAAATAGTAATTTAGGTAAAATTCAGTACTAAAGTTACTTAAAGAATCAGAGTCAAAATGGATAGGAATATTAATCAGTGCCTGTGCAGAGGGGCCAAAATCCAGGACCTGTAACATCAAACTGAAGTAAAGACATTACATTGCACTGCTAAAAACTTGAATCCTTTCTTAATGGATTTAAAATAAAAAGTTGTTCTTAAGAAATATTTAAATATGGTAAAACATTGAATTATTAGGAGGAATATAGGAACATGAAAAAGGTCAAATTAAGCAAGTGTTTTTAAAGTCAACATTTAGGATGTCATGGTTGTTTCCTCAGAGCTCATATTAGACGCCTGATTTAGTATGGTTTTGACAGCAATTGTATTAGACAAGTCATTTTTCATCTGTTAGTAATTAGGTTAAAGTGATTGGAAGAACTTAGTTTAGGTTCTAGATGAAATGGATAAGATCTTAAATGTTTCCTAATGGAAGCTGTCTGATTATATGCTGTAGGTCAATCTGATTAAAACATAGCAGCGAGTGAAGGGGATAAACAGAAATTTTTAGGGTACTGCTTTCAAATTTTATATATGTAAATACACTTTATTTCTATCTGCGTATGTTCATATTTAATATGGAATAGTCAAACTCATGTAATCCCTAGTTTGCCATTCATTGCAAAGAGAGTCATTTTAGTTCAGATTAAATTACCTTCGCCCCAAATTACACTGTGGGTTCTGCACTACTTCCTTTTGGCAAAAAGCTGGCTTGTTTGTTTCATTTGCTATTTATAACCCTTTATCTCCCTGTATAGTACAGTTTCTGTGTATCATTCTCCAATGTCTTTGCTCAGATGTAAGTAAGTTTACAAAGGAGGAAGAAAGAAGGTACCAAGTGAAAAAAATAACGTATAGGACTAATTTTACATGTAAATACCTACTGAGAAAGTTCTTAAACAGAATCTCTAATTCAGTGCTTGACACAAGGCCAATGTGGCCAGTAAAACTAGGACATTTGACAAAGTTTCATCTTAGCCTTGTAAACAATGTGAAACATAACCTTTCTATTTAAAATATACTTTATGTTATTTTCTGTCCTGAAATGTTCTTTCTGCTTCTATGCAGCTGTGTGCTTTAACATATACTGTTTTGGTCATGTTGCACAAAGTATTTCTATACACAAAAGAAATTTTTCATCTTGTTCTATTCAAGCCTGTTTCATGTTATTCAAATTCTTTAGTTATGCATCCATTAAATCCAAGAAAGCCTATAAACATCTCTTTTTTTGGGGGGTAGAAAAGGGGATCAAGGTGGTATAATATTAACTTCCTTTCATGAACTTCTCTTTTGTCCTTAAACTGAGTCAATAATCCACTGCAGCTCATCCACATTCAAAAACAGAAGCAGTTCTTGCCTCAAGGGCCCTCATGGCCAGAGGACCATAGGGTATTTGCTACTGCTTCCCATTGTTGTTAAATGAGAAAACAGTTCACAAAGTCTCTGTAGTCATGTGGGCTACTGTGGAACAGGTTTCATTACAGTTTGAAACTTCACCAGATGCAAATAAACACACACACACAAAAAAAAAAAAGAGGTTGAAACAAGGTAGAGGGCAGAGATTTTCCTTTGAAAGAGAGAGAACAAGTTGCTGCTGCTGCTAAAGGAAACTGCCTTTTCAAAAATTATATTTTTGTTTGTTCTGTCTCTCTTATCTCTTTCATCTAACACCTTTATTATATTAGATTGTGTTTGCATGAATGCCATGTATGGAGTGTGACTGACTATTACCACTCCATTTTAGTATCTCCACAGTGTTTTACCTTCTGTTCCTCTCCTTGCATTCTAACAGCTTGGGTTGTACTACATTACCTCTTAGGAGGGTAAGAAGGCCCTTACCTGGATTGATTTAAAAGGATAAATGGATATTTTCCCTCTTATCCCACCCCGGAAGACCACAAATAGTTTTTCAATGTGATATACAGATATTTGTTGTTGTCACTATGGTGACTTGAGTTTTGACACTTAAAAGTCTTAAAGTAAGATTTTAAAAAATATCTCTTCTGTCTCAATTAGCTTTACTGCTCAGTTTTTGGAAGTCATAAATCTGTGTCCATAATATCTTAGTTTATTTCACTGAAAGATACTGTTATGTACGAATTTCTGTATTATGAACATAGCTGGCTCCTAAGTGTGGTAATTCTATTTGATCACCTTATCATTCTCTTTGCAAATAAAATATTCTCTGCTATGTATTTTTTTGTATTTTTTTCAGAACATTTTAAGGGTTTGTTCTAGGTGTCCTGTATGTACATTTTTTGCTGAATAACAGAATTTATTTTACTTCTGGTATAGTAATTTTCTACCATATTGCAACAGGAGAATGTAGGGTGAAGCTATTGGAATGATGAGTTTTCTTCCGCTGCTTTAGGAGACTGTTCTTAGCTGAATATGCTTCAAGGCTAGGAAATTACATGTTGTCTTGTAGTTCTCCTTTTATTGTATTTATGTCCCCATGTATCAGTTTAAGTCATTTTTCTTGCTGCTTTATACTCACACTTTTCAAGGATTTCCTTCATTGACATATATTATCTAGGATATATAAAATTTATGACTTTCTTTGGTTCCTTCCTCAAAGGTCAGATTGTTCAGTATCTTAGTTTGGATTTTTCTTTTATGAATTCCCCACATTTTGTAAACTGTGAGATGCTCAGAGCTCGGCATTATGGGTCTAAGCCACAAGTCTGCCATTTAGGTGGGTCTTAATACATGTCTAATCTATGATGGATGCACCTCTGTTTGCACCTAATATCATATCAAAGTTATTATTTTTGTTTTCCTTCTTGCTGGTATAATATTTGAAATATAGCTGACTTGCTGTTTACTGTTACCTGAAGATATTTTCAGTACTGCTGCTTTGCATATATTTCTGTGTGTTCAAAACCAATAATTTCTTCACAGACACAGATTTGCACTTTTCCTGGTGGCCTCTTCCTTTTCTTCTCCTTTTTCTCCCCCTTTATCTTCACTCCATCTAGTCTCTTACTGCTGAATAACTGGAAAACCAGCAGTTTTTCAGCACAGTAACAGCAATTACTGTGGAGTAGAGATAGGTTGCAAGGTTTTAACATAGCCTACTCCAAAACACCTTGTTTGTCTGTATTTGTATGTAATCTCGTAAGGCAAGCAAGCAAAAAATATTGCATTGAGTTTTCCAGACCCAGATCCATAAAATAAAACCCCCAAAGCCTTAGGACTTGTTGACAGACTTATGTGCCTATTGCTTTTCTCTGAGAGGCAAGGTAGTTCACCTGAGTTTATCACCACATTTATATGAGTATGCAGCACCAGGAGTAAAAAGAGGCAGGGGCAGGGCAGGGACTTCAAGAGAATGCAACCACTTGTAATTTGACCTTTGTGACCAGGAGAAGACCCTGTGGTTGGGTTCAATAAGCACTCACAAGTGCCAGCATGAAGTCTGTCTCAGGCATCCATATAGAAGTGGATGTAACTTCCTGGTGCACAAGCTCTGGTGGTGAGGGAGGAGACAAGGTAGGAGCCTCTTTCTTTCACCACAAAGATATTGCATCATCTTTTTCTTTACTTTCACACTAGGTTTTGATTTTCTGTTTCAGGAGCTGAATGCCAAAAAGCTACCCACTGTGATGCCAATTTGTAGATTCATATATCTAACATTAAGTGTTGAATTTACTTTTTAATTAGGCAGTCATCTTTCAAAAACTTTACCTGTGTTGTTCAAGCCCATCCTAGGGATTGTCAGATGAAATTTGAGATGAGATCAGACTTATTGCTGCCTGTTGTGATGGCTTGCTGAATTCTTTGTCGTTTGTCATTTCTTGTTGTTTACGTTCACGCTCAATGAGAACATGCCTGTTCTCACTCCTGTATTCTCTAGGAAGGTTTATGGCATTATGTAAAATACCTCTCTGGACACCCATTAGGGTACAACCTAGCTTTCATTAATTAAATGAAAAGAATCTTCCTTATGAATCCTTATGAAAAGAATCTTCCTCTTATTTACATATTTCTTTCATCATTGTATTGCTTCAGATTTTCTGGGTTTTTATAAGATAAAGCTTAAAATGTGCAGGATGCTCCTTGTCCTCTTTTGTGACATTCTCCCACATATGCTCATAGGAACAAGTTGCAGAAATGCCATCTAGATTTTTACAAGTGATTTCCTATGTACATGTAAGTGTGTGTGTATGCATCTAGATAATTCATTTAATCGTAAAACATATTTTATAACTGTCAATGGCGGGATTTAGCACCTGCATGTAAAAACATCAAAAGTGACAATCAGTTTGTATGCATTGTGGTAACACTAAAATATGGTATCCTCTTATTAGTCAAGTTTTACTTGATTTTAAAAAAGGATTGTTAAGTATTTGGTAAAAAGATTGACTAACTGATTTAAGATTCTGCCTTTTTAATGAGAAGTTTTGCTATTAATTGCATATGCTTTCAAGAATACCTTCTGTTTTCTTAAAAGTTTATTATACATGGATAATTTTGATTACTTAATGTCTGCCCGGGACTGTATTTTTTTTTTTGTTTTCATGTACTGATAACCTTAATTGGCATTGACAATTTTGCCTCATTTCCTTTTCTATTCCTCATTTCCTACACAGGATTTATTTTGTTGTCTGTTGATGTCTGAGCAATCCCTTTAGAAGTCACTGCAAGATCAAGTACAATAAGCAGCTGGGCTGTGATATTTTCTGCTTTGAAACCTATGTTTTGTTTTGTATTGGGTGAAAAAAAAAAAGTAAAATGCAGACTTGTCACGGTTTCATCTCCAATCCAGGTAATGCCAGGTTTTGGCATTAACTTCTGAAAAGGACAGGTGACCTATTTTCTTAGTGGTCAAAGGTTTCAGACTTTCCTAGCTTTCCATATCACATGACTGATAGGGCATCTCCTGGACTATCACCAGCTTTTTGATGGAAAAAATGATAACAGGTGGAGAGGGATAGACATTTTTTCTGAAAATTAACTTTGATTAACCAGGATAACTGGTAGCTTCATACCAGAGTTCGAAATGTGTTTCATCATAGTTATCCACATTTGGAGTGCTGTGTCAAGCTCTGGACTCCCCAGTACAAGGGAGACATGGACATACAGGAGAGAGTCCAATGAAGGACTACAAAGATGATTAAGGGCATTTCTCCCATGAGGAAAGACTGAGAGAGCTGAGACACTGCATCATAGAGAATAGAAGGCACAGGGGGATCTTACCAGTGTGCACAAATACCTGAAGGGAGGTTGCTAAGGGATGGAGTCAGACTCTTTTTAGTGGTGTTCAGTGATGGGACAGGAGGCAATGGGCACAAACTGAAACAGAATCTTCCATCTTAACATCAGGAAACAGTTTTTAACTGTGAGGGTGATTAAACACTGGAAAAGGTTGTAGATTCTCCCTTTTTTGGAAATATTCAGAAGCTGTCTGGACGTGGTCCTGGGCAACTTAATCTAGATGGTGCTGCTGTGCAGGGCAGTTGGACCAAATGCTCTCCAAAGGTCCCTTCCTACCTCAGCCTGTACTTTTGTGATTCTGTGATTATTTTTTGCCTTGCATAAGGTCATAGTCAAAGAGTCTGACAAATTATTGGAGAAAAGAATGGACAATTTATTTTGTGTTTCTTGATTTAATCCTTTTCTTTTCTTATTCTGAAGTCCTTTGTGTTCAGGGAGTACTTCTAGTTGTCATCTCTGAACTCCTAACTCTTATGACAAGAAACATGTTATGGTCATCAACGTTTTTGAAAAGAGATAGGGGGTCTTCAGGGTTCAAGAAATCATTTACTAGATCCATGATTTTAGCAACTGTCTGTTCATTTGCAAGAGGAATCAGAAAGGAGGAACCACAAGAAAGCTCATAAATCATCAATTTAAACTTAATCTGGATTATAGTGCAGAGACAATGCACTGTGATAATTCCCTTTTTCTGTGTTTATGTGCTTACCTTTTTCAGAAGAGTTTTGTTGTCCCAGTTATATAATCTTAAAAAATTAATGGGATACCGTGTTATATCAATGCTTTTTCATTCTTATGGGTAATGCTACCAAGCTTTAATCAGTAATTTCTCATACTTTCACAGAAAAGAAGATAGTAAGGAGAGCAGTGTGCACAACAGAATATGGAGATATAGTTGTCATTGCACTTGGACTGTTTACTGCCTCCATTTTCTCACTACTTAGGAAAAATCAGTAAATGAAAATAACATGCTGAAAATCCGTAGAAATTAAAATTCTGCTTGGATTGAGGGAAAATCCACCTATCATGATGAAAACAATATTATTTCTAAGTAGGGGAGAAAATGTTCTCATGTCGTTTCTGTCATAACAGAAGTTTAACCATGGTTGTGAGTCTGAAGGGTCTAAGTATTAACATGAGTATCTTGAAGAATCCAGAGTGCAGTCTAAAGTGGTCAGTCCTTAAAATTCACAGTGTTAGAGGCCAGCTTCATGAGTGTTCCCTGGTAATTCCATTTCCATAAGTTTTCAGTGTTATTAGGGAGATTTACAAAGACTGTAACATAGAACTTGTATTGAGCACAATGTTCATGTAATTCATGACTTCCAGTAGAGGAAAAACCACATATTTTACTTTAGTTTTGTGCAGAAATTTTGTGTGAAATAGGCTGGATTATTCATTTGTTTGTTTGTTTATGCTTTTTTTGTGTTGTTTCAATTCTTCTTATGTAATTTCTGGGATTCAAATCTAGTAATTAATGACTTTTAATCTTTATGAAATTCTTAGTGAATTTAGTTTTATCTAGGTGACATTTTTAAATAGATGTAAATACAAGCTGTAGAAAGAGTGACTGTATGTGTATGTGAAGTGGTAGTAGTATATGAGTAGACACAAAATTTAAGAAAATGTAGGTTTTTAGTCTTTGGTACTTTAACTTCTTTCCAGGTTCTGAAGGCATATTCTTGTCAGTCTTGCACATGTGCTTAACAAATGCTCTCTTAGTAAATATAATAAATAAAGGCTTTGTTTTAAATCCTTTCTCATGTCATGTGAACAGCTGAGACTTTAATTTACGCAGTTCTAGCTATGACTATTTTCTACTTCAATGATTTTTAATACCACCTAAAATAACTATGGTAAAGCACAACTTAAAGGTTTTGTAAATATTACAGACTTTTAGTCTGGGATTATTATCATCTAGTTCTAAACTAGGCACTTCGTGTAAAGCAGCTGCTTAGTCTATCTTATTCAAGAAGAATGGAGAAAAATGAGCATTATCAGAGGATGACTCAAACATGTTTCTGTAGAATACGCTGAATTGTCTCTGGAAGTGTTTACCCTGATTGACCATGCATGGACAGTAGAGGACAAAATGTAGCCTAAGACTGGACTGAGAATGATAAAACAAATACATCTTTTAATTACTGCAATCTAAGCCCCTGAATAATTCACACAAATTATTTTCAAGAATATAATCCACAAATATGGTTTGACAAGCACCACTAAAGGGAGTTAAAACTGGCAGTCAGAGAAGACTGGAACAGCACAGATTTGCAGAAGTTGTATTTAAAGTTCATTTACTTTGTTAGGTTTTTTTTTGGTTTGGTTTGGCTTTTTTTAATATTCTTTTTATTATTAATAATAATTTGTATTGGCTAGTTTCTTGGCCTTTCAGAAACAGGAATATTTTCTTTGGAAAAAATCTCCCATCCATGGAGTGTTATGTGCTCCAATTTCTTTTTTTGAGTGTTCTTGGTCTTCATTATAACTAACAACTCTATAAAATAACCTCACTGTGTATTTTCTGCATCTGAATTTCTCATTTTTGAATGCAATTAGTTTAGCCAGATTAACCCTGTGGTTCACATTTATATCACAGCCCATAATTTTTTTTTTTTCATGGTTTAATAATATGTCACTTAATTTCTCATATCAGAACTCACTATGAGTGAATCTTACTGTCTGTGAGATTCCTTCCTCCTTTCTGTTTCTGTGCCTCTTTGAGGCAGTGGCAAAATATACGGTATTTTGTGTTAATCCTAGAGTGATAGTTTCTAAACTGAATAGTTTATCAGTGTGGGACAAAGCAGGAGTTGTTTTTATGGGAGATGAATAGTGCAAAAGAAGGAATCAATTCTCTACCTCGGCAGCCCCAGGAGGAGTGGTGGTGTAACTAAGATCTTTAGTTGTATTTCTTGAGAGTACCAATCAGGATCTGCAGGATCTCGTGTTCAGCAGAAGGCATCTCTGACTTCATGTTCTCTGCACTATCCTACTATTCATATAGAAAATATTACTCCTTCCCAAAATGAAAGAAATCTTCCTTGGAGATCTTGGTATCTGTTGTTTACCATTCCAAGCAACTGGTTTACTGTATCATCACAGTAAATTTTTGAATTAAAGTTCCAAATACATATATTACTCAAATGATAACATTTCGATATCCTTCAGCATCTGCTTTTGACTGTAACTTAAATTGCCTTAACCTGGATATGAATTCCTTATTCATCAGTTAACAACCTATTTTTTTAACATATGCATCAGATAGATGGTCCCAAAAAGCCAAGCATCCTCTTTTCTGTCAACCCAAGTAGGTATTTTCAACATTCAGAGAATTATACCTGAGTAGTACTGTCCAGTTCATGACTACAGTAGAAGTTATAATACACTTTGAAGTCACTTATTCTTGTGGACATTCACAATTTGGAGCAATGGTGGTGTAAGTATGTCACACAACTCAAGAAAAACACATAAAAAAGATAACTTTTTAGTTATAGCTTGTTATTTTTATAGATATAACTTTTTAGTTTTAGCATTTATAAGTGAGTACAACTCCTCAGCGTTACAACTGTGCTATAGGTTAGCAATTTTCTTATTTATTTAAGAGGAGGGATGAGGGATTACAAATATACTCACAGTGCGTTAATGGGTCTTGTTCTTACTCCAGTAGTTATTTCCAACGAGCCAATCTGGGAAATTAGAACTGTTAGTATCCAAAAAATGGTAGAGGTTTCATACTGCAGAAGAAGAAATTAATTTCTTATATTTCTGGAAGGAATACTGAATAAACTCTTTTACTTTTATAGGCCTTTGCAGATCATCCCCTCTTGGAGCTCAGACCATGCAGAATACAGGATGAGATGCAAAAAATGCTTGCTGAATTCAGGAAGCCGCTGGAGGTTGAAAAAATAGGAGAAGAGAAGCATGGATGGCAAGAGGATTTGGAAAGCAAGGAAAGGCTAGAAGGGATTCTTGCAATGCCCTCCCAGATCAGGGCATAGATATTTTCTGGCCATCTGCAGCTCCAAAATCACAGCAAGCTCCATAGATGACCCTACAGCAGTGGCTGCCTCCCTTCAAGGATGGGCCTTGTCAGGTCTGCTACTTATGGCTTTCCTGCAAAACTCTTCGGAGTCCTTTTCCAAATTATCCATCAGGCCCATAACAGGAGGGTTGGACTAGGTGGTCTTTAGAGGTCCCTTCCAACCCACACCATTCTCTGATTATGATTCTATGAACTACCCACATCTTTTCCTCTATCACTTTACTGGCATATTCACAAGTGCTTTGACAGAGCTCTGACAATTGTGGTGGCAAAAAATTCCCTCTCACTCAGTCGCTATGCAACTAACACATGAGGCAAAAGTACGGACAGATGAATAAATTTTCCTCTGATTTTATTTTAAACTTTGATTTCACTGTTCTCTCTTTTTTTTTTTTTTTTTTTTCCCCCCCCAGATTAAATCTACCAGATTGTTAGATAACATAAAAAGCTCATCTTCTTCCTCTTGGTGGTTTCTCGCTATCTATATTTATGAGCTTACTAAAGCTTTGTTTTTGTCATTTTTGCTGTCCACTCTATTTTAAGGAAATGAGAAATCATATCTATACCAAAAATATTTTACAAACAGAAAAAAAACAGCAAAGAATTGACACAGTACAATAAAGCGGTATGTCATGATCTCAGATGAGCAAGCAGGGATAGTTGCATTTAAATAGGTACTTGCTTGAGCAAATAAACCACCTCTCCTGTTACACAATCCATAAAACTAACCAGGTAATAAAATGCACGTTGCCATAACTAGCAGTCCTATAACTAATTAAATAAAATGAAAACAAGAACCTTCAGGTAGGTCAGCTAATTTGAGTGTACAGAACAATCAATATTCTAAAACAGACATGACATATTACATGTGATATTTTTTAGTGATCTTGCATTCTTGGATTGAGGGATCTCTCCAGCAGGGTACACATTCCAGCTGTACTTCTATAGCCCAGTTTCAGTAGTAGTCGAAGACACTGCAAACTTTCCAGTTAGAGAGATGAGTGGTCAGTCACATGTAATTCCTAAATGGAAAGCTGGCTGATTTTTCAGCCAGTTGACCATTTCTTTTTGTTGGTTGGCTGTTTTCTGGGGTTGTGCCATTTTACTGCTCTTTCTCAAACCTGCTAACAGTTTGCTGACTTCCTCATCTTGTCTTTGCCATACACTAAGCCCAGTAAAAACAACTTATGGCATCCCTTGTGTAGTTGTGCTCACTCCCTCTTTTAAAGAGCACCCATGGGCCAGTAGCAGTCTCAGCACATCCCAGAAAACATATTCTAGATGCCAGTCATTATATCAGGCACATTTCTGAAGACAGCAACAAGTAGTTAAAAGTTCTCTATTACAGGAGGGCAATTCTCTTGTTCAAGGACTAGTGTATAAAAGGGACAGGGCAATAGTTCATCGTATCTTACGTGATTCAGCCATATTTATCCAGAACAACCACAGAAATGCCTAAAAGGGCATTTGAGCATCTATTTGAATGATTGCTCCTGCGCATAAACACTTGAATAAGTCAGAGGACCCAGCTCCAGCAGATCTTTGCTCTGATCAAGTAAGCAGATCCCTAGTAAAAAGGCTGCCTGACGAAGATGGGAGGGAAAAGAAGCCTTAACATAACACAACAATATGCGTAAGTAAAGTGATTTAGATTACCTGACCTAGACAACTGAAAGATAACACATGATGAATATAGGAATGGTAGGTGCATATGAAGTGATTATGGGCATATAGCAGTGCTGCACCTTCTTGATCTGTAATAAACTTCTGTTAAGTCTGTGTCTAGAAAACAATGCAAGTAAGCTATTTTTTTTTTTTTTTTCCAAAGCAAAACACATTCATTGGCCTCAGTTAGACAGTAAGCAGAGAGAAAGGTTCAAACAATTTAGTTTTTTCACTTCAGTTTTCCCTGAACCTTGTCTTTTCCTGGAACACTATGTTAAATTTGGCTCTTTTAAGCAAACTGAGTTGTGGTCTCAAGGACATAAAATACTTTTCTTCAGTTTCTGTTACCAGATACTACATACTGCAGTGCAGAGTAGAAGCTACCTATAATTTCTGTAGACACAAGGTGTCTTTGATACTAGGAACTGTTAACTTGATTTGGAGTCATTTACAGATAGAAACAAGGTGAACAAGCCCACAGGTGGTTCTGCTTTGTTTGATCTTTGTCCTTTGTAGCATCTCAGACAGCTTTTAATGTGATGCACAGCTGTAGCAACTAACTGTCCAGGTATGTTGGCTGCTTTGCTTCCATGTCCCTTGGAGAAACTGATTGCTCGGCTGTGGCACTCATGTATCAGGCAGTAGCTATAAGCAGTCACACCCCTTGATCCCAGGTTCCCCTTCCTCTCTCCCCTCACTGTCAAAAATAACCAGCATTTTTGTGATCTTGGTGATTATCAAACAAGCAAATTCACTCTTCTTCTATGGGCACAGGATATTTTCCTAGTTGGTATGTTATTGTTAATCACAATTTAATTATGTTAGAGGTCTTTTTGATTTAACTTCAGAAAGTCAAACAAAATAATAGCCAGCAGGAAATATGAACATTAATTAAAAAACTAATATCAGTTACCCTCATAGTCCACATCAACAATATAATTTAAAAACATCATATATAACTATAGATCCTCTAAGCATAGTAAGTGATTATGCGTGGTTCTCTCATTTATTCCCCTCATCAGGAGTTAGAACCATATGGCAATAATTTATTATACTGTTACTATTACTACCACTGTTATTATTTATTTAAAAGTCTTAGGGGGGAAATACATTTTATTTTGAAATTATTAAAATTCCCTATGATAATGATATTTGAAGAAATCAAGCTTATGGGGGTTTCTTTGGTTTTGGTTTGTTAGTTTGTTGGCTTTTCCTCCTTTGTTTCTATTCTTTGGGGCTGGCAGTATAAATTATTCCTGAAAAAAAAAGTGTATCAGAGAAAGCAATAGCCTATAGCTGCCTGGGACCAAAATATCCTGGTCTTTGATGATAAAACCTTGACTATAATCTAGTATTAATATAGAGGGATGATATTGTCCAGAAAATAAAGATAATTTTTCCCTATGTTTTCCTCTTCTATAATTTAAGGGCACTTTCACTATGAAAAAAATATTGTTCTTTTTCAGGAGTCTCAACCTTATTTACAAGTCTAATACAGCCTTCAAGTCATAAGTGTTTGTTTGTTTGTTTTCTGGACAATTCAGTATCCAGGAAAACTTCCAGTCTGCTACTGATGGAAGATTTTTTTCACATGCTATTGATCTGAGAAGCCAATGGATATGGACAAAGATAAAAAGGTTTAAAAAAAAAGTGGGTTTTTTGGAAAATATGCCTGTCACTTTAGGTATGTGTACTTTGCTTCCATTTTCATTTAATGCCATTGAGTTTTACATAGGTTTTACTTCACTATCTGCTTTTCATCCAGGTATAACAGAAACAATGCTTAAACCACAAGGAGAACTGGCAGATAAATTGTTAGGAACAACTACTCTTGCTGAAGTTAGATGCTGTCTAACAGGATCTGAAATTTAACCTCCTGTTGTTTCATTATTCTTCCTTTACTTATTTACCTATAAACCTATTATTATAACTAGCTAAGAAATGTAGCCACATTGTTCCTAGTCTTCTGACTTGTGAGCACCTCCCTCCTAGTACTAATATTTAGCCCTTAGCTATGAGAATTAGAAATTCATAGCCTAACTGGACACAGTTGAGTATTTTTAACCTTAAAAGCCCTATTTGGAAGTTTTTACTTCATTTTCTTTCCATCTTTTACATTTTCTCACTCACAGACATTAGAAAAGACCGTTAGTTTAAAAAAAAAAATAAAGGTGCACATTTATAAAGCTTTTTATTAACAGTATTTGTGTGAATCCCTCCATGTGGTGCTTTGAAAATGTAGGCGATGAAGATGGTCAATTTCATTTTAAATATCCCCACTGCTGAATTTCATGTCCATTTACTGTAGAATAATGTTCTCTCCAACAGAGTTGAACAGAAGAGTGCTAATCTTTATTTATAAGGCCAATAAAGTTGTTCAAAGCACACATCTGCTAAAGGCTGAAATGACTGCGAATGAGATGAATTGTGACTTTGTTTAGATATCCAGTGTCAGTTATTTATGAAGAGAGCTGCACAATTTTTGTTGTTTTATCCTTTCTTTTGATCTTTGATGAAGTTTGTGATGTAGAACGGGAAATGCAAAGCAAATGAAACTATACATGGGTAATTTTATAATAAAATATACTGACAAAAGAAATAAATCAATAAAAATGTCCATTAGTCATTTTGGTATTTTAGGTTAATTTCTACTTAAGCCATGTTTCAATGCTTATGTTAATCTCTCTGCACAATGCAGTGAATAAAATAAAGAATTTAGACTTGATACTGATTCTCCTGGAAGAGTGATTACGTTAATACACTCATTTGTGATACCTTAAAATAGTTTTATTTCACTTGGAACTGGTTTTAGTATGTGAATTTGGAGTTACATCTTTTGGTGGCTCTTCCATGGTGTTTGAGCAATGCTGGACTCTTTATGCCTCTGGGTGTTTACAGTGAATGCCAATGTGCTTAGCATAAAGACAAAGCAGTAAAGTACCCTGCAGTTGTTTTAATTGCTAGCTCCTTAAAAAAATCCATGCACAGCAGAGGTTTGTAGATTCTTGATGATCCCCCCCATAAGGGAAACAAGCATACTTAGTACTGTCAAGGAACCCAAGATCTTGATTATCAAATCAAGCATAAGAGTAGTCCTATTAAAGACATGACTCAGTTTTTCTCAGCAACAATAATGCTTACAAAGCATACAGCAGAATAAATGTGTGCTATCTGTGTACACTCTTTGTGTTTTGTTCTTAGTTTGCGGCTAAATAGAAAGCAGAAAAGACTTGTATAAAGGACTGGTATAAATAATCATAATTGCTATTATGATTCTAAGTAATATTTGCTTCTGTGGCAATGAATGATCATCTCGACACTCTCCTTATATAATCACTCTCATCTGTGTTTCATATTCTCCCTTGTGATGCAGATTGAAAGTTATAACAGAATAAGGACAGCATCAACCGTTTTGAAGAAAAATCCCTCATACATCATTGACAAGGCTAAATTCAAATTGTATTTCTACTTTGTTTTAGTTGATGAGGACTACTGGCCTCTCCCAAGAGCGGATGTGGTCTATCAATGTGCTTTTTAGAAATATTTATTGTATTTCTTCAGGATTACAGAAACTCTGCTCAGCCACAAAAGTTTCAAGAGGCCCAACAAGGTCTGGGGCAAGGACATGATTCTCATGAAAGCACAAGCTGGCACAGGGAAATAGCTATGCCTTATTCTGCATTATCCTTCTGTATTATCTCTCCTAGCTTGTGCTTTTACCAGCTGCTACAGTAGCTTTCTTCTAGGAAAGTATGTCTTTATCTGTACTTGATCATAGCCACTTTTTCTGCAGGACCAGAGATACTGTGAAGAAGAGACTATGAATAAGAAGACCGTAGAAAAAGAAAAGAGACATTTTTAGCTCAGCTTTCAAGCTGGAACCAAGGAAAGCCAAGGATTTTTGTAGTCCTTCCTGGCTCTGATACAGACTTCCTATGTGTTGTTAAGAAAAACTATCAAAATGCCTATGCACAAGAGGGCTAATTAAGCCTGTCATTCCCTAACTTTTGAGTGTTTGATTTTGCAACCTTAATGTTCTTTTAATGTCTTTTGTATGCAATATACATCTATACAGTTTACATTTATTATTAAAAATTGATAAAGCACTAGCTTTTAATGACATGCATGCTTAACTATGCATCCTTAATGTTCTCGATATAATTTTTAAATGGGATTCTGCATTCAGTAGTGTCATTCTTTAATCACCTAATATAAACAAGGGTTCTCCCTTGTTTAATAAATCGCACGAGTGGATTATTAGACTCTAAAACATCGATGACTGTAATTGCATTTTTTTTGTCCTTGGTATCAAGAACCACAATCCTGACTGAATATTCAGTGTTATATATCAATTGCAGTTTATTGGCCTGGTAAAGTTGTGACTTGTCCCATGAAGTAGCCACATATCTTGCTGTTCATTGCAGGAGTAGATCTGTTGCTGTGATAACACCTATCCACTGCCCTTGTGAAAGGAAATTTTAATTTTCCATGAATACAGTCCATCAGGTGCAGATGGTACCGAATAAACCATAATGAATTAGACTGATACCTTGATACTTGCAGGGCTAAAATATGGACAGACAAGCAATGAATAAGAATGAATACAATGTAAGATTTTATGTGCTGTTCAAGGAGTATAAAATCTCCAGAGGTGCTCTGTTGCACAGCCATATGTTGTTTTCGCACTTAAGGCTTGTGAAAGTTTAAAAGATTAATAAGATTACTAATATTAAAGTCTAAGCCCAGAAAGTTCCTTAGAATCTTAAGAGAAAGAAAACCTAGACAGATATGGGAAAAAATATAAGCTGAGGGGAGGGGGGACACACATCAAGCTTTGTGCTAGCTTTGAAAAGAATTTCATTATTTGTCAACAGAATGGACTTTTATCTCCACTAGGTTTCTTAACTTTATGTGCTTCTATTACTTTGAGATACATCTTACTGAGACTTACTAAACAGTGAAATGAGTTAAAGAAAAGGAACAACCTGGGTATTTTTTCCTTTTTGTGTGAAATTTTAAACAGTTAAAGGCATCACAAAGAGTTTTGACAAGAAGCATATATTTTTTAAGAACTAGTATCTCAGTTAAACAATTCTTGTCTTTGAGTCCTGTATCACAGATCTAGGCTGTATACAAAAATTCCTGGCCTCTTGGCTTAGGAGCATATTTTAGCAAAACCCGCAAAACATGTACACTTTTCTCCCTTGAAAAAATATTGTAAAATACCTGAAAGCCTGAAGAAATCAGTATATCAACACAAATGCTCCTATAAGTATTAATTGCATTCAGTATTACAAAGATTAACATAATCTATGAGGGATGATAGTACTCCATTCCCAGACAAACTGAGTCACCAGGCTACTTTTTCCTTGTTAAGCCTTTTTTTGTGTTTTGTTTTCAGTAGAGGTATCTGGTTTTTTGGCCATTTCCCCAGGCTAGCACAGCAACAACTTGCCTCTATGTCTGTCAGGTGGTAAATTTGGTTTATCCTTCTTGGACATCACCTTAAGGGTAACAACCTGAGTGTTCCCTTGCTTTGTGACAGTCTGATTGCTTTTCCCTATCCCCCTACTTTTCCAAATGACTAATGGGAAACATGGGGAGATTATTTTGATTTTTAATAAGCCTCTAAGGGTGTTGTGTACACAGGGTCTAACATTAGTTGATCTACAGTGTCAGTTCCCCTCTCTAAAGTCTGAAAAACAGACCCCATTCTTAAAAGTTAGATCTCTTCATATCTACTATATATTCTCTTCTTCAGCAAGACTCCTGAGAGGAAACCTGCTTAATCCTGTAAGAAAGCTGCTTAGTTCCTGTAAGAGCACACATTTTATACAGCCAATAATTGCATATATGTAGTATGCTGTTACTGGTATTACTAATAATTGTATCTCAGATAATTAAGATAACTATATCATTCTAGGTAAGCAACCCAGTTCTGAAATCTACTCCACATGGGCAGGCTACAGAGCTAATGAAGTGGACTTTCACAGTGTCATAAAGGAGAAGCATGTTACTTACATAGAAGAAAATGACAAGATTGGAGACCAAGACCTGGTTCTAAGTGGTAGCTGTAGCCTCAACAATTAAGTGGTAAACACATCTCAGCAGACCAAGTACCTTGCAACAAATTAATTACCTGGAAGGTCAGCCTCTTTATATAAATCCTTTCGTCACTGTAGGTAGATATGTTTTTTAAAAATATTACATATAACATTAATAATTGGGTTTATCTTATGAGTACAGATAAAATTATCTCTGTTGGTTTCTGAATTTTTGCTAGTTAAGCTTTATTGAGTCACTGGCTTAGAAAGAACTTCTAGAATAAAGATTAAGATTTTCCTGTTTCAGTCACTTTCTTTCAATGAATATGTGTGAAATATATCAAATATAAACGATGAAATATATACATTATATGCAATACATGCAGTAAAAATCAATTTCATAGAAACACAAATCAAGCATGAGTAGAAAAGAAAATGTATTGCGTATTTGTTGAGATTTAATTGAAAAATAGGTTCAGGTAGTTTTAATCAACATCATGTGAGTGACAGTAATATTTTTTACTTTTACATTTATTGTACTTTTATTTTTGTAGTGATAGGAAGTGTGTATGTGTGTGGGGGAGGATTTATAAAAATGTTTTCATTTAAATTGATGTGGAGATTTAGTTAGATAATTCCTGTTTCCACATAGATTCCTGTGACTAAGTATGCTGAAATAAATAAAATTGGTCAAGGCATCTGAATATTGTATCTGACAAAATCTTTTTTATCACTTTCAGCAGAAATACTTTGAAAAATATCTTAGTTTCTTCTGAAGCTAAAATATGTGTGGATTTCTCCACACACCTACTATTTATTTATTTATTTTTTATAGAAGGGAATGGATTGCTCACAGAGAAAAAAATATATCTATATAGTACATATTATTAAAGCAAGACAACATTATTAATCAATGTTGACAGGTGAGTAACACATTTAGGTATCCACATTTATTTCTTTTTTTACAAAAGAAATCACAGAAATGAATATCAGAAATAATATCTTTTTGTCCGTACCTTCACATGGCAACATCTTCTTCAGATTTTATATAGCAAAATACGCTGTGACTAAATGACCTTCAGAGGTCCCTTTCAAACATTACTGTAATCCTATGATCATTAAGCAGAAGACAGCTGAGGAGTTCATCATTCATCCTGAATGTAAGAGCCAGTTTGAAAGTCAGAGTGCAATATTAAGAAACCTGGACAATTTTCATTGGTTATTTTGAATTTGTTCAGGTTACATAAAACTCTGAAATTGCTTTAATTTAACACCATATCAATATATTGTTTAAAGAGCATACTAGCTATGGCACTGTTGAACAGATGCAAGTTAATAAAATACTTCGATAAATCTCTTTTTAGACTATTGTAGTTGGTAGACTTTGCATTACGACAGTTTATTAGCCTGCCATAAAGACCTAAGAAATAAAATTTGCCAACTTTGCTACAAAAAGGCCACATATGCTGCAACAATGTCTCTGTTAAGAGCTTTCTTAGTATCTCTGAAATATGCAAGAAGAAAGAACTAAAAATCAGGATACTTAAATTACATGGTTTATTTTTTTTTTATTTAGCACCTAATATATTTGTTTCACTGTTTAGTAGCATATTAAATTAAATATGGTGCTGCAGTTGAAAGATTGTACAGGAACAAGTACTTTGGGTTATATTAGTTTATTCTGTGGCATTAAAGACTGTGATTTGAATTCATAGAATCATAGAATTGTTTAGGTTGGAAGAGACTCTAATTATTAACATAGGACTGCCAAGTAACCACTAAACCATGTCCCTAAGTGCCACACCTACATACTTCCAAGGATGGTGACTCAACCACTTCCCTGGGCAGCCTGTTCCAATGCCTGACAACTCTTTTGGTGAAAAACTTTTTCCTAATATCCAATCTAAACCTCCCCTGGTGCAACTTGAGGCTGTTTCCTCTTGTCCTACCGGTTGTTACTTGGGAGAAGAGACTGACATCCACCTTCCTACACGTAGTTGTAGAGAGTGATAAGGTCTCCCCTCAGCCTCCTTTCCTCCAGGTTAAACAACCTCAGTTCCTCAGCTACTCCTCATGAGACGTGCTGTCGACCCCTCACCAGCTTCACTGCCCTTCTTTGGAAACGCTCCAGCATCTCAATATCTTTCTTGTGGTGAGGGGCCCAAAACTGAACACAGTAAGCAAGGTGCGGCCTCACCAGCGCTGAATGCAGGGGGATGATCACTTCCCCAGTACTGCTGGCTGCCTTCTTTCTGACACAAGTCAGGATCCTATTGGCCTTCTTGGCCACCTGGACACATTTCTGGCTCATATTCACCTGGCTGTTGACCAGCATCCCAAGGTCCTTTTCTGCCAGGCAGTTTTCGAGTCATTCTTCCCCAAGCCTGTAGCACTGCATGTGGTTATTGTGACCCAAGTGCAGGACCTAGAACTTGACCTTGTTGATTCTCATACCGTTGGCCTCGGCCCATCAATCCAGCCTGTCCAGATCCCTCTGTAGAGCCATCCTACCTCAAGCAGATCAACACTCCTGCCCAACTTGGTGTTGTCTGCAAACTTACTGAGGGTGTATTTGATCTCCTTGTCCAGATCACTGATAAAGATAATAAACAGAACTGGCCTCAGTACTGAGCTCTGGGGAACACCACTTGTGGCCGGCCACCAACTACATTTAACAACATTCACCACCACTTTTTGGGCCCAGCCAAATTTTTACCCACCAAAGCATACACCCATCCAAGCCACGAGAAGCAGTTTCTTCAGGAGAATCCTGTGGGAAACAGTGTCAAAGGCTTTACAAAAATCCAGGTAAAAAACATCCACAACCTTTCCCTCATCCTTGTCATAGAAGGAGATCAGGTTAGTCAAGGAGGACCCATAAACCCATTTCATAAACCCATGTTGTCTGGGCCTGAACACCTGGTTGTCCTATATATGCCACACCTTTTCTGGCACTGAGGTTAGACTGCCAGGCCTGTAGTTCCCCAGATTCTCCTTCCAAACCTTCTTGTAGCCCTTCCGGCCCTTCTTGTGTCATGTTTTCTAACTTCCAGTCAACTGAGACCTCCCCAGTTAGACAGGACTGCTGATGAATGATGGAAAGTGGATTGGTGAACACTGGTGAGAGCTCCTTCAGTACCCTTGGGTGGATACCATCTGGCCCCATAGATTTGTGTGTGTCTAAGTGGTGTAGCAGGTTGCTGGCCATTTCCCCTTGGATTATGGGGGCTTCATTCTTCTCCCCATCCCTGTCTTTGCTGTTTCAAGATGTCTGTTGAAAACAGTTGTATCACTGTATAATTTTTTGCTTGGTTTTTAAAAGTGCTGCAATGCAGAGAGAGACATATGTGCAATAAACTGAATTTTAAATTTCCATCAGTTTTGTGGCAAGGCAGACTAATTTTACACTATTATCTTTCAATCACTATATCTTTCAATTGAATCACAGATACACCAGCTGTGTTAAAATGTCTGCGGGGATATTAACTTTAGAGAGTATATGAACCTTACTGCTAATTCTGTCTTAATACCAAGTAGCTTAAGATGTATGGCTTCCAACATTGTGTGTGCATCTAATGTTCTGTTCTAAAAAAGATACCAAAAATGCTTTGATGAAGGGAAATAATGAATGCCAAATCCAAAGGACATTGCAGACTTGAATTAACTTTTTGTTTAATGCATGTTATTCTTGAAAATGTATCTATCTTTGCTTCCTTAAATAACTGGGACAATGTAGGGAACTTCTCTTCATAGCTGAAGCCTATTAGAAATTTTTCTTTACTGTAAAAAGTGTCCTATCTGCTAGAAATAAGTCAAATAGGACTGAAGATGTACAAGCAATGATTATTTCCATGTCTAACTTCTGAATTGAACTCTTACTGTTACCATCACCTCCTTTCCATAACAGTGAAGAAGACTTAGACAGGTATCTCATGATGACAAGTTGTCCCACAGTCAAAAGGCTGTTTCCATTGTTGCAGAACTGATGGAGAACATAAGGAGGATTTATTCTTTTTTTATTGAACCAACCTTACTTACAAGTCTCAATTTTGCAGAAACTTGATTATCTCATACTGTTATTGACAGCTCTATTCCTACTGTTTTTCAGCAGTCCCCTTTAATGCTTGTCCTTTGACTATAAATTGACCTTTTTTTGATCTAATTTGGCTTCTTGGGAAGTATAAAGATGTATTTCTCATGTTATGAATGCACTTGAAATGAAACTTATCTTGGAAACACACACACTGTTCATTGTCATGCAGTCATTTCTCAGCCTTTAGACTGTAATTATAATGTTACAAAGTTATGCACAAATAGTACCAGTTGTTAACATCGTTGTAATTTACATCCTCTGTTACTTAGGTGAGAAACTACAGGAAAAAAAGCTTTTTCTTTCTCATAGTATCTACTCCAGCGGATATTCAAGGGATGTTGGACTCTTATTTCAAACTAGGACAATGATCTCTACCGCTAGAAATCAATTAACTGGGAATTACCACTGAATAAAAAAGGCCAGTTTATACCTTGGATATCAGTAGAGCAGAACAGATACAACGAAGGCCATAATTTGGGACATAATACCTGACACTGTGAAACACAATGTTTAGCTTTCCAGTATATGATATGGTCATATTTATTAAGGAAACAGTGTCGAAATCTAAATGCCATTCAAACAGCCAAGGCCTAGATTCCTATCCTTCCTTTATGGTGCCTGCTAATGAAATTATTTACTGAAGGGTGATTGGACACTGCGTGTGTGTAACTTGTCTGTCTTTTCTGTGATCCACACTCTTTTGTCGCAATTTTTTAATGAAAAACTGCTAATGTGGGAGAAATGTGACCAAGCCAGATGGATTCTGGTTGTCCCTCTTTGCTGGTTGCTATACAAGTCTTATTTGCGGCTATCCTTTTTTCTACTGCCTTGTCCTTGAATGCTGATAGCTGGAGGTAGCCAACAGGCCATTTGAATCACTTCATCTGCCCTTTTTCCTAGTGAGAGATTGAACTAGGTAGTTCACAGGTCCTTCAGAAGTAGGCTAGCATGAAGAAGAGTTTGTGGTACTTTTTCTTCTTTCTGGCTTCTTCCTTTCAAACTGAGTTTCTTTCCAGTGAATTATTTAAACTGACACAAATTTATTTTTTTTAAAGGGAGTAAAAATACTTAAAATACTGCTTATATATCTGCCCCATGTTACTCTTTTCTTCAAGGCATTTGCTCTTGGCCACTTTCAGAGATGATGTACTGGGCTAAATGGACCTCTAGTCTGACCCACAGCAGTTTTTCTAGTGTTATTACTAAAATACCAGCAGCAGAGCCAACCCTTAAAAATAGTCAAAAAAAAAAAAAAAAAAAAAAAAAAGAAAAAGATTTAATATTAGACCAAAGTTTTACTATTACTTCACAGTCACACTTTGCAGGAAAACAATTCCTGGGTAGAAAACTTAATTTAGATTTGGTTTGGGGAAACTGATGTGAACTGAGTTGCATGGCAAAGCCATTTGCAATTTAGTGACTGTGGTTGTGGAGATCCTCACTGAGGTTTGGCCTCTGAATGACAAAGTTACAGTACTACTTTTTGTACAATCTTAGGTAATGCTGTACAGCTTGAAATTGATTGAAAATATAAACTTTTCTACATTGGAAGATTCTTGTGTACTTCGAGAAGGCTGTAAAACCTGATCTTTTCCACAATCCAAGTGATTAAAAATTAGTAATGTTCATCCAATTATCAAAATTTGAAACAGAGACTTAACAAAAAACGCACATAAAATCAGTAGATTCTTGATCACTGTGAATTATGTGTTTATTCATTAGACTCATTAGACCATGATCTCTTGACATTTATTGTAAGGTACTTTCTTGTTTATTCATTTAATTCTTACTTAGAGAAAAAACACCAACTTGAACAGTACTTTCCCTTCCTGAAAGTACAGTAAAACTAAATACAAACTTCTTTTTCTGTGTTTCATATTGTTTTATCTTGAGTCTTTATACCTCTGAAAATATCTTAATAATAACAACTTCAAAAAACAATAGAAAACAACATTTAGTGGGGCTTCCTATTAAGGTTTTTTACTAAGTGTTTGTGAAAAAGAGGTTTAAGTGCATAACAGTAATATGGATCTCATGATAGAAGCTTCCTCTTCTTTTAGAGAGTTGGTGTAAGTAAGGAAAAAAATAATTCTGTTTTAATGTTTACTATTTTAATAGGTGAAAGTTCCTAGCTCACATTTTGCGTGTAGGAGTTTGTATAATGGCTGACCATTAAAAAATTTTTTTTTAGAAATGTTGTTAATGTAGCTAAAGGGTATTCATTATTTACAGTGCATTTATTCAGAAAATAAATTCTTCGGTAAGGGCCAAAATCATTATGAAGTTAATAAACTGTCCTGATATAGTAGTTGCACCTCGGACCTATGTCAATAAGCAGTGGAAATGTTATTAATATATACTTCCTATTTCATATAGTGAAGAAATAATGCATAGATTCCTTAGGAAAAGTCACAGAGCAAGTTTACTAGAGAATGCTGCTTGGATGTAAAATATAGTCTGGAGACATGGAGAAAAAAGCAATCTCAGTCAGCTGGGAGATACTTCACAGAACACTCTTGACACATCTTTTTACATACGTAGCTGGCAAACTTCTAAAACATTTAAATTGTAGACAAATCCTTCATAAAGTTTATTTGTTTTCCAAGTGGGGGTGGTGGAGGAGAAAGAAAAAAAAAAAAAGCAGAAAACCTCAGTAAGCACCAGAAAGTTTGTAAATTTAAACCCAATTTATTTTCCTTCAGAATTTTCCCAAGGAAAATGGAGGGCAACAAAGGTCTTGAAAGGGGTGGAAGGCATGTCCTATGAGGAGTGGCCAAGTACTCTAGGTTTGTCTAGTTTGGAGAAAAGGAACCTGACCAAAGAGGTGATCTCTTTGCTCTCTACAGCCTCCTCAGAAGGGGAAGTGGAGACGGAGGTGCTGATCTCTTCTCCGTGGGATCCAATGACAGGACACGTGGGAATGGCTCAAAGCTGTGTTAGGTGCTCATATTTGACATTAGGAAATGTTTCTTTTCTGAGAGAGTGTTCAAATACTGGAAAAGGCTTCCTAGAGATGTGGTCAATGTTCCATAGCTGTCAGTGTTTGAGAGGCATTTGGACAATGCCCTTAACTTCAATACTATTTTTGCCTAAAATTTTAGCTGAAAAATGAACCAAGAACATTTTACCCCCACTAGTCTAGTTTTCCATTAGAAAAGAAAAAAAAGGTTCTGCTAGCAAAAATAATCATTTGTCTATTGAGAGGATCCAGAATGTATTGTAATCATTACATTCAATACTAGAGAAAATCATTCTCCCAAACAGTGATTTTCATCTGCACATTTAAATGTGTATGTATGCATTTGTATGCAATATAAGTCTGTGTATATAAATTAAGTTTAAAACAGTAAATCAACTAGTGCCTCCAAAAGAAAATGTCCTGATTCAATCTGTTTTGTTTGTGCTTAATTAAATCTTAAACTGGCCTTAAGGCTTAAGTTTCCTAAGATTTTAGTTCACGTTTATTGTGGAAAAGAACATTACATATTTACAGAGGCAGTGCTATGTTATGATTTGTTTAAGACTTAATGGTCCATTACCCTATCTTTAGGAATGCCTTTGGAAGAATCCTAATGCTGGAGATCAGTAGGATGACTGGTCATCTTGAAACTACAGATCAAATGATATAACATTTCCCACAGATCAGGCTGGAAAACCTACAGAATTCATATAAAGATTCATATGAAATATTTACATATAAGACAAGAAGCATATTTTGGTTTTGACAAAGCACATTTGTATTTTTTGATCAGCATATATTCAGATATCCAGATCCTCTTTCTTGGATTCCATATTTGGCACAATCTCCTGTTCCTGCCTTGGTGACAGGGAAGGAGCTCAAACAAAACTAGTCTTTGTATACTTTCATGTTTCATCTACTGTGCCATTTCTGGTCAACTCTAAGTCAATAAGAGCAGCTATGGTTCACTGATATAAAACTACCTGATTTGTGAATCCTTTCTTTAGTCTCAGTTATTGCACGGTTTTCGTATGGACTTGGTAAACACAGTGAACCACTGAATGTTTTATTCAAAGTAGGTGCCAGGTGCCATTCCTCTAAAGGTATAAACAAGGGCAACATCAAGATTATAGCAAGTTTTATAACAAATATGCATAGAGAATTAATAAGATATAACCAAAATTCAGAAGCTATGGGAAATCCTCCAGAAGGTACAGCATTTTTCCTATCCTTAACCTTCACAGTAGAAAATGTAGGGTTTGTGATCCATTATGGAATTATATAGTATACTTTATAGGTGAATTTATAATTTCAAGCTTTTGTATGTCTCTGATGTGCAAACATTTGAGGCTACGGCTCATTGTTTGGAAATGCATAAAAGTAAACTTTGTGTAATTGCTGGCTGAATTGAGTACTATATCAAGAACACTATTTTTCTAATAAATATATTAGCATTTAGGCAATATCTCTTTTTCACATGTAACGTGAAATATTTTCATAATAGATGTTCTATTTTAACAAATCTCTGTAGGAACATTATTCAATTTAATCCACTGCTTCTCTTTCAGATGGCAGTTGAAGGACCTTAAAGTCAAAAAGTGGAAGATATTCTTCTAGCTGTGGCATCTGACAAAGCTAGAGGCAAGTTTCTCCATAAATTCACTGGGCAGTGATACTGACAAGTCCAGAGATGCCTATGAGTCTCCAACATAGTTGTACTCCTGACCAGTTTATCTTTTTGTCTTGTTATTTGATCCTTTTTTGATTCTTGTTTTACTTCTTCATTTTAGGAATAGGTTCTATGGTGTTTTTCCTGACTTATGAAGGGAATCTTTTTATGCTCACATCTTGCCTACATAAAGATTTTCTTACTTTTTCCAAGCTATAGCTTGATGTCTGTTCCTCTGCCATCTTAGCAAGTCTTTGGCAATCACAAGTAGTAGCTGAAGAGTTATTTTTCTGTAAAACATATCAGAGTGTCATAACTAAAAAACCCCAATAACCAAACAAAAAACCACAAATAAAAGTAGTATAAACCGGTGACCGTGTAAAGAGAAGGCAGAGAATATTTTCCACATATTTTTCCACATATATATAAAAAAAGAGATTTATAAACATATTTATAAATATAAACAAACAAATAAATAAACTAATTAATTTATAAATATATTTAAATATACATGCAAATATATGTATAAAGATAATATACATATGTACCAAAAATATTTTTATTCATATGAGTCACTCATAAGCAATTAATATATCAGACTGTTTGCTCTGTGTCCTTTATGGTGTACCTAGTCAAAGTGTAACTCCTGATGTATGCTTCACTGCTTGACTGTAAACAAATTAATCAAGTATGTTTCTGTTATCTTTTTAAGACATTCTCTTAGCTACAGAAATGAAATGAAAACATGCACGCTTTGTAATTAACAACCATACTTGTGTTTGGTTTCAATATCTTATTCATCTCAAATACAAAAATACTTATGCAATATTTAACAGTTTTTGAATTAGTTGACTTTGCAAGGCAAGGAAACATTGCCAAGTACTGCAGCAACACTTACCCAATGAAAGTATTGCATGACCTTCAGTATCATGTTATTTCACGGAAAAACATAAGATAAAGCAGTCTGGAATTATCTCTGTAAGCTTTCAATTAAGGCTAAGTAATCTATATGTTTAAAAAGCAAAGTAATTTATAAAAGTCCTTATTACTGAGATTGTGGATGATTAGCTGGACATATTAATTTACCTGTTCTATTTAATAGTGCTCTGTTCATGTTTATTTCAAAGCACAGTAAAGGTAAAATGTTCATTCACTGAAGTCAGTGTCAAAAGCCCATGTACTTATAATTAGCTGAAATTTCATTGGAGTTCTTTTTTCCCCTTTTCCTAAAATTACTTAGTGTCCATAAAAAATGCCTGCATCACTATTTGCTCTTTAGCCTACTAAACGTTCTCAGACACTGTGCTTGCCCTATTTATAATGCTTAATCTTAAATAAAGATACAGTTAGTATTAAAACCTTTTTTTCTTAAGCTAGTAACTCTCTAATAATTTGTGACTTTTGTATTCTTCTTCTTTTGCTCATACTTGCATATAAACTGTACACAAAGTTCAAACTTTGCTGCAGTGTGAACACATGTGTGTTTTACGATAGTTAACCACTGCAAAAAATATTGATTACATGAAAGCATTAGATAAAGAATTCTGATATATTTATTCATCAGACAGAACAAAATCTTCCAAAAGGGAGTGCCAGGATTTTATTTTTTTTTTCAAAAAAAATCCCTTACTGAATTAAGCTTTTAATTTTTTTTTATTTCAACATATTATGAGGAAAATACCTATTTTAATTGTTATTAAGAGGAGTTCCTTTTCTTTTTCTCTACTCTTCCTTACGCATTTTGTTTGGTAGTTTGCTTTCCTTCAGTTTTATTTCTTCTTCATACTGTTGGTATAAAGACAAGTAGACAAATATTTTAGTTTTAGATGTATGTGATTTTTAAAAACTCATTTCTATCATCCATATTTTCTGCATCTGCTGAATTTTATTAATTCAGAATATAAAGTCTCATGAAAAAAGTATAGAATCCAATTTGGCTTATTTTTTGTTGATTAACATTAACAAATGTTTCAGGAAAATCATCATACATTCTCTTTTTATCAAGGAAAACGATTATCAGGCACATGACTAGGTTATAACATAGGATTCTCTATGTCTTCTCTCTGCCCTTCTCAGGTTAAAAAAGGTTATGTGAACAGTCTTTTGAGGGCTTCTGCTGTTCAGAAATCTTAGCCCAGCCCTGTCAGGCTCTAGACTGCCCTCTGTAGTCCATGTATTTGTAAACTTTGGCTATGAAACTTCATTGTCCGTATGAACACAAAACTGGGAGGAGTGGCTGATACACCAGAGGGTCATGCGGCGATCCAGAGGGGCCTCAAAAGGCTGAAGAAATGGGCTAACAGGAACTTTATGAAGTTCAACAAGGTGAAGTGCAAAGTCCTTCACCTGGGGAGGAAGAACTCCATGTGCCAATATATTCTGGAGGCCACCCATCTGGAAAGCAACTTTGCAGAAAAGGATCTGGGGGTCTTGGTGGAAAACCAAGTTAAACATAAGCTATCAATGTGTACTTCTGTCAAAGAATTGTAATGGTATCCTGGGCTGCATTAGGAGGAATGTTTCCAGCAGGTGAGGGAGGTGATCCTTCCCTTCTACTCAGCATAGATGAGGACACATCTGAAGTGCTGTGTCCAGTTCTAGCCTCCTCAGTACAAGAGATAGAGTCCAACTAAAGGTCAAGAAGATGATGAAGGGATGGAACAACTCTCCTGTGTGCTGGGACTCTTTACGTTAGAGAAGAGAGGGCTCAAGGGGGATCCCCTCAATGTATATAGATATCTGAAGGTAGGGTATAAATAAGACAGAACCAGGCCCTTTTCAGTGGTGCCCAGTGACAGGACCAGAGGCAATGGGCACACACTGAAACACAGGGGTTCCAACTGAACATCAGGAAACACTTGTTTATTGTGAGGTTTGTAAAGTCCTCCACCTTGGAGATACTCAAAAGCCATCTGGACATGGTCATGGGCAACTGGCTCTAGGTAACCCCGTTTGAGCACAGTGGTTGGCTTTGACTCAAGAAAGCTTGTTTATT
The DNA here is from genome assembly GCA_013400135.1 of Rhinoptilus africanus. NCBI lineage: Eukaryota > Metazoa > Chordata > Aves > Charadriiformes > Glareolidae > Rhinoptilus > Rhinoptilus africanus. The sequence goes on along the minus strand of VXBO01014955.1, from coordinate 73,402 downwards.
ACTATGTGTTTTCTTTCAGGGTTGAATTCTTATTCGAATCTACCCTGATCTTTGTGTGCCGTAGTGACCTTAAATTTACATTTTCAGGCAGGCAAATGACTGTACCAAATCACATACATGAACGGGCCTCTACTGTTGGCAATAGTCCCTCCGGCACCTCCTTCTACATCCAGTCTGCATGTCCATCCTAAGAACGATCTTTCAAATAGCTTTATTAAGCTCCAATATTTTAAAAAAACCTATTTATTTATTATCTGCTTACTGGTTAACAATGTTTCAAATAAAACTTTTCTTGTGACTATTAACAAGCTCTTAGCTGTCATTTCTAACAACTATTTATCTGAAGAGTTTGCATAAGAAAAATATATTTAAATTCAAGAACTGGAAAGAAGAATGAACATTTGTAAAAGATTCACTTTTTCAAGGCATAAAATGTCTCTCTTTTAATCTTCTCTTTTCTTGATGTACATTAGAATACAACTGTTAGCTTACTAGAATTCTTATTTCTAAACTCTTCTTAAACATCCTTGTTGAAATGCTCATTAATATTCAAGTATCTTTTTCAACACTGACAGGAGGTATACTTAATATTTAGTTTCTTTGCAGTGTAGAATAAAATACTAAAATACCTGTCATCAATGTATCCTAAATCATTAATTTCTCTGTAAAACACCAACAAGAGAGAGTTTCAGTCTGCCTTTAGATCCTCTTCTGTATAGACAGGAATACACCATGCTGATGTTGAGCCAAATTACTGTTTGTGCCATTTCACAAAAGAAGTATACTTGCTAGTTCTGTTATTGTCATCCATCCACCTCTCCGAGTATAACTGTCGTCATTCTCTTTCTTGTCATTCTGGTTTTCATCCAGCTTCTTAGGGTGACAAGTTCATACAGTCAGCATCTTTTTAAGGTATTCAAGTAACATGTGTTTAACAGAATATAGAAAAAAAAAAAGTGACAGTGATTTCAAGCAGCATCCATCCTCCACAAGCTTTGTTTACATATATATACACACACACACACTCATATTACTTATGAAGGAATTTATATTCAATAACAGTTACTGAGCAGCAGCAGTGGATCCCCTACACACCACAATGCTGTATCTTCAGAAGAAAGAAAAAAAGTAAAAAAGTATGTTTTCTCTCTGCTTCTCACTCTTCTTCTGTTAAAAGTTTTGAATTGTTATGTATTTGTGAGGAGGTTCAAAGAATTAGAATGTCAGAAAATTAAATTGATCGACATTTCTTGAAGGGGTCTGAGTGCACAAGGGGAATAAGAGAATGAATATCATTGTGATCAGATAAGAAAGATCAGAAAATGGTCAGGTCTTTCCTACGACAGAAAAAGAGTAAATTAGGAGAACAATATCTTGTGGATGGAAGATGGAAAGAGAGGAAAAACCGAGATATTACAAATTTGTTTATCCTTTGTAGCCTCTCCATTCATTGACCTTTTTTTCATTATCCCATGCTAGAATGGCATAGAAGGTTCTGGTTCTCTCTGGCTGGTTTGCTATAAGTGCGCTGTGAATAGTCAAAGATGTGAAACTTTTTGTCATCTAAAACACAAAACTGAAGTGAAATTTGAGATAGCAAATGCAGCCCAAAAGGATGGAAAACATGTTTTCCAGCTACCACAAGAAAAAATCACCACTTTCTAAAGAATATTCTGATTCATATGTACACACACTATAATTTTTTAGATCTAGAACATATTTATTAGTAAATTGTCAAAACACTTTCAAAAACACATGGATTCCATCTGTTTTTCTGAAAATATTTTCAGCATTTTTTTGGGTAGTACTGATTGTGCATCTGAATACTTAAAGTGCATTCTTGGATCTCTAGGTAGAATCTAGCTCAGTTGTCAAAATCTCCAGCCTTCCCTGACAATGTCATAATGGATGCATGAGTTTTCAATATAAAAAGCTGCAGTATTTTGTAATTTAATAGTTTTGGGTCAGAGTGCAAGCATAGAAGTAATGGAATTTTCTACTGCTACTACTAGTAGCAACAATAATAATGCAAGGACTGCTGAAGAAACTATTTTGTTATTAGTAACACTGGACTATATAATTTCTCTTGCTCACTCTTTTTTTTCTGCTTAGTCGCCTACATTTATTACAGCATTGCCTCTTGAGCAGTAGAAGTTAGCCTTTCTTGCCTCAGAATGTTGTTTACAGAAGAAAGTGCACATTATTTTTTAGCTTCATCTATATTTTCAAGTCAAGTTAAAATGGTAGTTTTGGATGAAAAATTGAGAGATGCTAAGTTTTTGATATACTCATCAGCAGCAAAGCCTATGAAAGATGTGACTATATGCACACCTTCAGGTATATTACCAATGTACTTGAGATAGAGACAGTTTAGCTGTTGGCCTAATAGGCACAGATAAAGGTGCATGTTCTAGGTAGTACTGGAATAATGAGGAGGCCTGATTGGAAAAAAAAACAAAAACAAAAACAAAAAACCCAAGGTGGTATTAAAGAATGCCGGAACCCAGCATTTACATGTTGATTAAATGACAGTACTTCGCCCTTCTTGCCCTTGTTTTTCATTCCTTGCTATCCATCATTCTAAAGCTTTTTCCATTAAACAACAACTGAATCTTCTTCAGTATGATGGCACTGATTACGCAGGACAGAAGTAAAGATTTAATCACGAGCATAGAAGGGACCTGTTTTTGTGGAAAGCAGGGACAAAACATGGGGCCTCCAAGCCTGCATCTCCACTGCCTGCTGAGGGCAGCCCCATGGCCAGACTCAACTCCTGCGTAAACTTTGAGCCTCCAAACATTGCCTCATGTGAGGTCAATGTGGGTCCTCTGAAGCCCCGTGGTCCCTGAGTGTTTGAGCATGGCATTGAGCATACCTTTCTAGGCTAATTTTTACACCTGTATTTTCTCTGTAAGATCTTTTTTGTTTGTTGATTGCTTAATAACTTAACCTGTTCATTTTTGGTTTTAATTTTTTCTAAAAGTTACAATTTCACCACTAGTTTTTACTTTTATGTATTACATATAATTATGTAATATGTAATTTATTATTATTTATGTAATATACATAATTAATATAGATCGTTATCTATTAATTAACATAAATAACTATATAGAATCTAAATTAAATATATTAATTGCTCTTATTAACAATTATTATCAGCTAATTAACAATAACTTCTATATTGGTTAATGTTTCTTCAGACCATTGATCCATACAAGAAATATGATGATGGGGTTATTGCAGTGTGACTCAGTTTTCACTAGCAGGATCCTTTGTCATTGCTCAGTTTTTTGGCTTTCGTCTGTTTTCACTGTTAGAGGAGTATTGTGCTCCATTAGCCAGTTCTAGTAGTCCTTGTCTTTTGGGTCTATCTAGGCAGATTTTTATTTTTGCGACAACTTCTGACTTTTGATATGATATATTTGTCATTCATTACTGGGAAAACTTCCCACTAGTTCTTCCTCCTGCCAGCCTTGTTCTCAGCCTGCCAAGTGGGACACTCCCAGTAAGTTAGAAAAACTGGCAGGAGCTGCTGCAACCATGTCTTCATGAAGGTTCACAAAAAGGCACCTAAATTGGCAAATTCTCTCATGTGGATACAGCTTCTGTTTCACACATTTTTTAAAGTCCAGTGTAATATTAAATAGATCTCAGGTAAGTGAACTGTTTTGCTCCCTGCTTGCCAGTTTTAGTGTTGTTACTTCATAGTCATAAACGAGATAGCACTAGGGCTGTGTGTGATAGCGGCAAGTCTGCGGCTGAATGAGTGATGTGCAGAAATCAAGCATGGCTGAAAAATACATTGCCTTCTGCATACATTTATTGGTTCGTTCTTCCTTCCTCCCTCCCTCCCTTTCTCTCTCTCTCTCTCTCTCTTTCTTTTTTTTGCCTGTCATCTTTTTCTTTCTTTGTCCCTCATCAGTGGCTGCTGATGGTTATATGTCCCAGTCTGATTCATAATTGCTATGAAACTAGCAAGTGGGAGGCAGCTGAAGGAAAAGAAGGGAGACTGAATTTGTGTAAAACTGACTCAGCATTTGTGGGGAAGAGACCACGTTGTTAAAATACTGAGTCATCAGTACACTCGTGTGCTCTCTCGAGGGCTTCAAACTCCGTCAGTGATTGATGGATCGGGAGTTTGACTGACGCTTCCTTGTACCTCTCAGGTGTTAAGTCATCATAACATCCTCATCTCTCTCCAGTTCTTCCCACTGGCAGTGTTATGAGTCACCAGGCAGTGCAAATCACCTCAAGTGGCAGCTCACAGGACATGCAGTAAATCTAAACTGTAATTAGGTCACAAGTGGAAAACTCAGTTTGGACCCTAATGGACATTTGCCTGTGTCCATAAAACATTTGCAGGACTTGAAACCGCTGGGCTAATTCTGATGAAGAGACTGGAGCTGGGGTTACAAGGCCACAGACAGAGATAGTGCACTTGCAGTTATGCAGATAAGCCTGCATTTCATCTTCCCAAATGATGCCCAGAAGCTGCCAGAACAGTCATTCCTTCACTTTTATGAGCAGTGAATCTACATTAAAAGGCATTTAAATAAAGGTTGTAGAGTACACTTAAAAGATGTTGTTCCAATTTGGGACTTTATTATGGTGCTGTGGCATGGAGAAGTGACCCCACACATGATCGAGCTGAGGTGTTAGCCTGCCCTAGTGCTCTGTTAATAAGGATTGGTGAGGCTGGAGGCGGCTATGTTGGCAAGAATGCTGATGAGCCTCGTTAGCAGTGTGCAGCTTACTTCCTTCAAAGAAGGGTACACAAGCCTGTGGGGGAGAGCTGGTAGCAAAGCCAGTCAAAGAGCCTTGCACCAAATAATTTATTTGGCTAGCTCAGTCCACCACTGTAAACAAGTCTTGCTTTCTGTGAATATATTCGTTAGTCACCTATTCATGGACACTTACATTACATGGACAAATTGGAGCCAATGTTTTGCCCACACTCTTCTCTGTAACTTTTTGCACAGGAATCTGATCCTTAGCAGACAATATTTGCACCGCTAAAAGGGATATAAGTCATACTTACATTTTTGAAGATTCCTGATGTGGATGAGCTACAATATCCAAACTTCTTGTTACAGCAGTCATACCAGTCTTGCAGAAGTAGTCCTGCTGTTCCTTCCCAGTCCTGTGAGCACACGTTTGCCTGCATATACTGATGTCTATACTTGCAGCACTGAAATGGGTTTAAAGTGCATTTGGGAAGAATATATTCACATAATTAAATCTCTGTCTTTGTCTGAGAGTCCACATGGGCAGAAGTTAGCTGTCATGATTAGGAAAACACACGCAGCCTGCTCTCTTTCCCAAGGGCTCCTCAGATGCAGGTTGGAAGTGGCAGTGAGCTAAATCAGCTGCTTTTGATAGTGGTGGTCCAATCCTGGTGTAAATTTTTTCCCAGCAGCCCTGCTTTTGTCTTCAGTCACTCTACTGGAGCAATCCTGAGAAGGGCAGGGCTGCCTCCTGGTTCAGTAAATTGTCGTGGTTGATTTTAAGTCTAAGTGCTCCAAACCAAGGATTCACAAGTAAGGTAAACATCTGAGCAAATTCACAGGAGAGGAGGAGTTTGAACATTCTCACGTGAAAAAGTCCATTTTTATGTATTAGTATTTTTAGGAGTCTTAGGCAGAGTTTGAAGTGACCTGAATAGTTCTGTGTAAATAGTTGGTTTCTTAATATGGTAGATGAACTGAAAGACACAGAACAAAAATATCTGGGCGTAGAATTAAATATTTCATTTCTGAGTAGTTTTCTGCACTTTCTTCAGTGCAATCAGAACATATTTTCTTTTAAAACGTTCCAAATGGAAAGCCCTTAAAGGGTTTCATTAAAACCAAGAAATAGGTTGGCACATATATGCGTTTTTTTCCTGAAACAATTCTCCATATACAGATTAAGTCAATATGCTAACTGAAGTCTACATAATTCTTCAAAAAAGATCTTATGATCGAATATTCATATTTTCACCTGAATTTTTTCCACATTAATTCTGACCTTTCAATAGCTTCATGTTCCCTTTTACTTTTCTCCCGTAATAGCTGGTACCAATTATGCTAAGCAGAGAGAGCCTGTGAATGGCCTCCCTTTCATGGGCTGTGGGCTTTATATCTATTCTAGTTACACAGGCACAAGGTAGACGTATCTGACCAGAGAGAGCAAGAACACTAAATGTATTCCATTAGTGATGGAGACAACTATAAAAGGGATAGGAAGCTAATGTTTCAGTGCAAACCCAGTCTGAAATCGCATCCTTATCAGGATTTTTGGACCATCTCTACTTACGGCGTGCTAGCCTAACCTTTGGAGAAACAATAGCAAACTCTTTAAACCAGCATAGAACCTGACAGTTCTCTCATGCTGGTAGTCTTGATCCACATGCTGATCCTGTGGTACTGGTGGCATTTCTAGGGATTAATTGTCAAAAGAAGTAACAGTGCAATTTCAGGCAGAAGTCTATCTCTCCAACAAGACAGCTATTACTATTCAGCCTAAACGTTCTTATATTTGTATGTAGAACCTCACTAATTTCAACACTTCTATATTAATTTTTAAGGGCTGTTTGATACTTTTTTTCTTTTTGTTGTTCATAGTTTGTTAGTAGCCACTGATAACAATAATAATGTTGTTCTGATTTTCCACCCATTCCACATCTTTAGATAGATGTGGTTTTGCAAGTCCACCCCTAGTGCAAATATTAGTGATGATCTGTGACAACATATTTTATCACCTTTCCTTTCTGATGATTATACTGGAGATAAAGGCTGCAGGGAAACTTATTTGCATAGCTTTATTCTCACCTGCAATTCATTAATAGCTAAGCCATTTGCAAAAGTAATTTCCTAGTTAGAGCTCAACCACAATAAAATGTTCCATGTCTTAAATATTTCCAATGAATTAAGTCTACAGAGAAGACCACAGGATGAGACCAATACTAGACAAAATCAGTAATTTTATTATTGCATTTTCTACAGGATCTTATTCCTATATTGTTTGATTTATTGTCCTACACTGATTTTCCCACATCAGAAATCTATTTTATTACACGTTTCACCATGCCACTGTACTAACTTCAACATACTTGGGATCAGACTGATTGTCCTCAAGTGTTCCTAAGCCTCTCAGCTACATAGACTGTGTCCAGGTTGTCAAAATCTCATGCTGTTCAAGGTGTGTCACGCATCAGGATGCATAGGGGATTATCCTCTGGAACACTGGTCTTTGCATCCCTCTTAACTGTTGCAGGCGAGTAAAAAAAATCTCACCACCAGAAGGACAAGCAGTTCTTCTCTTCTACAAAATTGTAATCTGTGTCCCCAGTTCAGGAAAATTACAAAATATATCTTGTTCTAAGCATAGTTTCATGTTTCCCTAGTTTTCTTCTCTATTTAGAAAAACAAGTCATAGGAGCCATCTTTTCTACTGTTTTGGACAAGCAGGGTAATAAGACAGAATGAAAATGCATAGTTTAGCTCTCCTATGTCGCACACAATGAACTCTCCAGTAAATCAACCATGAAGAAACCCCCAAAATAACAGGTAGGAGTAAAATATTTACAATTACTCACTATCTTTTTTAGCGAAAAAATTTCCCCAAACTTCCAGATAACTAAAACTGCCTTTAAATCAAAACACGGATAATGAAGTCTTTCTTAAAAAAGATGTCACCTAAACTCTTTTAAAAACATAACCTATTAGTTAATAGAAGCAGAAAGAGAAAGTAAAGCTAAACACCAGTAGACTAAACCCAACTATGTGTCTTACTTCACAGAATAATTAAAGAAAAAAAAGAAGAAACTGGAAACTTTTACATCTTCATTCTGTGTAGCAAAATGCTACAGGCACTATTCTTTCAAACCTTCAGTGTGGATCTTTGCTTCTAAGTGTGCTCTGACTCTCTGAAATCTTAGTGATGGACTTGCTTTTTCTAGTAAGAACAGAGCATAGGGGAGAAGACCTGCTATACACATTCATCTTAGATAAGAATCACGTCTTGGGTAAAGCCCTTCTGTCTTCTCACTATGTCCTACCACTGGCATGACAGAAAAACCTTCACATTGACAGTGAACCACAGTCTAGCATACCTTGCTCTGACTGAATCTTATCCACATGAAACCAGTAGGGCAGGTCATGTGTGTAACTATTTAATCCGGAAAGTTCTGCCTGCAATAAAGGTTTTACTTGTTCCAGGATCAAGACAAATTTTCATGATTTAAGAAAATTAAACATCTTTATATAATAGTGCTGTTATATTTTAAAAAAGTCTCTTCTTGATCCCATTTTCTTACACAGTCGCAGATGTTGAATATTATTTACTCTTGAAGTCATGGTATTCCCAAACAGCTCCCTGAGACAAGTAGTGGATTTAGGTACTCTCATGAGTGAGAAGGTCAGATTCAGGCTGCTAGGTTGGAGAATGCGAAAGAAACCTTTTAACAGTATTAAACCCCCCTTAATTTATAGATACCCTGCAGGTGAAATGAATTAATAATAATAATAAAAAACTGGAAAAAACCCATCTATTGCTTTTTGTTTGGAAGGTTTGAATTAGAAGTCTTTTTAATGACCTAAAGGTAGATGGGTTGGTGTCTCTTATTTTAGATAATTCAGTCTGTGATTCTTAAAATAGCTAAGGCCTATCAGACATAGTTTAGGAAATTATAGTTTAGAGCTATAGCTAGACATTAACAAGATTGTTTGTTTTTATTGCTTTTTGTATTTTAGTAGAAACCTTAAAATTTCATTATAGTTCAGTTGAACCTTCTTATTCAAGAGAGGTGATACTTCTTATGTTGCTCAGATACTGACACTGTTTAAGAGCAAAATATTTTTTTTCTTTTTTTTTTTTTTAATGAAAGCTATTAGCCAAACATTAGAACAGCAGGTAGGTAGACTTTTAATCTAAGTTTTTAAAATAGGAAAGATAAGCATTCAAGGAGCAAAACATGCAAAGGTTTCCTAACACGTAATAAAGGCAAACTCTAATTTCTTCTATTGTTTTACAACAGAAATTCTAGTAAGTTGGTTAAATGCAGAGTCACAATATTACATTCATTGTAATAAAAGGCATCTAAAGAATTTCTTTGCCCACAGAGGATGTTAGTGCTATGTATTTGCTGTTTCATCAGAAGAATTTTGATAAATCCATTCAGTGTCTTATTGTTTGGTACAACATGAAACTCAGTGAAGGGGAGCTAAAAGGCTGGACTCTTTTTGCTTGTGTGATTAACTTTTTAATCAAACAACTTTCTGATGCTGTAATTGTTAGTTAATACAGTATCTCTAACTGTAGAAAGAAGTCTTGTTCAGAACAAGCACAATTGGACTTTTCAAGCTAATGTTCATGTATATTCTCTACTGTTTGTAAATTGCTTTTGGAAACAGTGTAGAAATCTATTTAATTTCCAAGCACACAACATATTACTTATGCCTTTTGCATAAACTTGGGTAGAGCTGAATAGTCTATTTTATTTGTTTACTCGATCCTGTATTTTGAATAAATGTCTGTAAAATCTTCTGTACAGCGTCAGCATATCTGCTGAACAATGCTGTCAGGCAAGGATCTTCTAATCAAATTTATAGTATCTGTCAATGTATATTGTTATGGATAGACAATTGCCCTGGTTAGCTGAACCCAGGTATTCTAAAGTAGTTTAGTATTTTCTGAACTTGACTGAAACTAAACTTGAGAAATTGAAGGCACTCAGCAGTTTTCAGAACCAGACCCTCTATTTTTGAGAAGATAATGAGAACATACTGGAATATTTCAAGCAGAAACAACCTGACATCAAGATATCAGTAGACAGAAGACAGGGCAGTGATAACGTCTGCTTCCTCTGACATATTGTAAACAGCATCAGGAAAGTCCTCAAAGCTCCTGGCCTTGTAACATTTGTCAAATCCCCTAGAATTTGGAGTTAGCCATACGGTATATCAAACACCCAGGTGACCGGCATCAACCACTGTCACACTGGTCCTGCAAGCCTTCTTTCCCAGAGTGGATGACAGCAAAAAAAGCTAATAGAAAGGCTGCACAGTGCTCCTGCAGTCATGCTGGAGCTGGAATCCTAGCCTAAACAGTTAATGGAGCTGAGAGTATGGCCAAAAGCCCAAGTGATTAGATTGCTTTAGACCGATGTGAACAGAACTTGTTTGTTCTAATTTGAATTTCCATTATAGATGTTTATTCAACACTAATTGAGGTCTTGAGCAAAGTTTTGTAATATGGACTTATGCCCATAGGCCTTGTCTTTTACATATAGGCTTAGCTTCAACAGGCATTATCCTTGGCATGTTGAATTACATAAAAAGTGCCAAGCCTGCAGGTGTAATATAAAGTTTCCATATGTTTATGTGGACAGATAGCTAAAAGTGACATGTGTTTGGGGATTGCTCGGCCAAAAAGCCTGCAAAAAATCAGTAGGTATAACTTTATTATACTTTTTGCCTAACACCATCTAAAGCACATTATTTTCTTTCATTCACTCCAGCCAGCCTTTGGCAATAGGCATTTCGGTGCTGCTTCACAGCTCCATATAGAGTACATCCTTCTAGTAGCACAGTGTAAGAATAGAAATATATTAATTTAAAAGATAACATGATAATGCTACTACCAATGAAGATAGACTTGAAGACCATGTGAGAAACAATAATCCTTGATGATAAAAGCATATTTGTTTCACTTAATATTGTGATACCCCATTACAAGCAACATTAATATATTGTAGATTTGTTGAGTTGATAAAGATTTTCTATATTCTTAAAGCATTAATAATTACTCCTCAGGAATATATCATGATTTCTTCTCATCAGTATGCTGACGGAGATACTTAAGTGTTTTTGGGGAAGCCCTATTCCTAGGTTATGTGTATGGGAGATAAAGAACACTTCTAACCGAACGCTGGGGAATAAAAAAATGCCTAAAAAATTAAAGAGTAGATGCTAAAAGAAATTCCTTAAAAACAAAATCATTTTGAAGACCTCTGACAAGAAAAAAAAAAAACAAACCAAAACCACAACAAAACACAAAGAGGATAATCGGAACAATTTCTTTATGTCCCTTATCTTCATTTCTTCTTGTCCTCAGAGGGCTCAGGCTTGACTTCACTGTTTATCACAGAAGAGAAGCCATATAGAAATTTCCAGGCACATTGTAAAATGAGTCCAGTAATGTATGGATATTTTCTACTTCTTCCCTACTCTTACTTCTGTTATAGGAATTGAATTTTATTAGTAATACATAGGTTTAAATAAAAGCATATAGGATGAAAACAATAACTTTCTTGGCTATGGCAAGAATAGCCTGAGAATTACTGTTTATTTTATGGTTTTACCTTAAGATTTTTTCCACACTTAGGGTTAAATCTGATGAAAGACTGTTATCTTCATGTAAGGTGTCAGAGCTCCTAATTTTAAGCACCTGGGCTCCAGTTGGAATTTAAAACCAAGCATTAGATGCCTTTAAGTCTTCTCCACAGGATGCACCTCACAAAGGTCACCAAAATTCTGCAGTTTTAGGCAGTGGGAAATATTAAGGGTGACTTCCTACTCTGCTTCAGAACTTGTTCATCCAAATCTAGGCTACAGGCAGGAGCCTTCAACCACCTGAACGCAGATGCTGAGGTTCTTTCCTGAGCTTAGCAGTTTATGCCAATTAAGCAGGGATCCCTTTTGTATTTCCAAATAAAGGCAGAGGAGAAGTCATCCAACTGTACTGTCAGTTCCTATTTTTACGTACACATTGATTCTGACACTTATCTAGAAAGTTGAAGACCTTACTGATTACAACATTGACCATCCTTTGTATTTGGTCTTCGTATTTTGTATTTTATACATCCTTTGTATTTTGTATTTTGTAGAAAGTGAAACAAAATTAACAAGGGGCAGAAAGAAAGTAGAAATGAAGAATATCAATCTCTGGGTAGTTTTAGTTTTCTATATTTATGAGAGATGTTTGTTTTCTGTTAGAGGTTTGGATTATATATTTTTAGGTTCAATTACAAATATAAAATGCATGAATAGTTACAAAAGCAAAAACCAGAACCCATACCTTTGACACTTTAAGATAAATTTTCTGAGTTGAAGAATGATAATATTATTTTTTATTTTATTTTGACCTCACAAATCCTTCATGCTTCTTAAGCACCTTGAATAAGTAAAAGGTCTTGAGGGAAACTTTGCTGATAAATATCAAGTGTACTGGCTTGATGCTTTGGGGAAAAGGGAAGCTTGTCTAATATCTCTTGGACAATGGAAAAAAGTGTGACTAGATCATAGAATCATAGAACCATAGAATGGTTTGGGTTGTAAGGGACCTTTAAAGATCAGCTAGTCAAATCCCTCTGCCATGGACAGAGACATCTTTCACTAGTTTAGATTTCTCAAAGCACCTTTCGACCTGACTTTGAACATTTACAATAATGGGGCATCCACAGCTTATCTAAGAAACTTTTTCCAGCTTCTCACTACCTTCGTAATAAAATATTTCTTCATTACATCTAATCTAGATCAACTGTCTTTCACTTTAAAATCATTACCCCTTGTTCTGTTACTAGAAGCTTCAGTAAAATTTCTCTCTCTCCACCTTTCTTATAAGTCTCCTTTATATAGTGAAAGGCTGCCGTAAGGTCTCCCTGGAGCCTTCTCTGCTCCAGGCTGAACAATCCCAACTGTCTCAGCCTTTCTTCATAGGAGAGGTGTTCCAGGTCTCTGACCCCTTTTGTGGCCCTTCTCCGTATGCACTTTAATAGATCCATGTCCTTCCTGTACTGGGAACCCCAGAGCTGGATGCAGTACTCCAGGTGGGGTCTCACAAGAGTTGAGTAGAGGGGAAGAATCACCTCCTTTGACCTGCTGGCCATGCTTCTCTTGATGCAGCCCAGGATATGATTAGCCTTCTGGGCTGCAACTGCAAATTGTCTGCTCATGTCCAATTTTTTGCCCATCAGTATCCCCAGGTCTCTCAGGGCTGCTCTCAATCCATTCATCCCCCAGTCTGTATTGATACTGGGGATTGCCCCAACCCAGGTGCAGGAACCTGTACTTGGCCTTGTTGAATTTCATGAGGTTCACATGGGCTCACTCCTCAAGCCTATCAAGGTCCCTCTGGATGATATTTCTCCCCTCTAATGTTATCAACTGCCCCACTCAGCTTGATGTCATCCACAAACTTGCTGATAGTGCACTCGATCTCACTGTTTATGTCAGTGATGAAAATATTTCATAGTAATGGTCCCAGTAGAGACACTCAGGGGGACACAACATTCACTGGTTTCCATTTGGACATTTAGCTGTTGACTGTCATTCTTTGGACACAGCCTTCCAACCCATTCCTTATCCATCAAATTGTCTATCTGTCAGATCCGNTCTTCATAGGAGAGGTGTTCCAGGTCTCTGACCACTTTTGTGGCCCTTCTCCGTATGCACTTTAATAGATCCATGTCCTTCCTGTACTGGGAACCCCAGAGCTGGATGCAGTACTCCAGGTGGGGTCTCACAAGAGTTGAGTAGAGGGGAAGAATCACCTCCTTTGACCTGCTGGCCATGCTTCTCTTGATGCAGCCCAGGATATGATTAGCCTTCTGGGCTGCAA
>VXBO01014955.1:46781-59098 GCA_013400135.1 Rhinoptilus africanus | reverse complement strand
ACTGGGGTTGTTTAGCCTGGAGAAGAGGAGGCTGAGGGGAGACCGCATCACCCTCTACAACTACCTGAAAGGAGGGTGTAGAGAGACGGGGGCTGACCTCTTCTCCCTGGTGACAAGTGATAGGACAAGAGGAAACAGGTTCAAGTTATGTCAGGGCAGGTTTAGATTAGATATCAGGAAATATTTTTACACTGAAAGGGTTATTAAACATTGGAACAGGCTGCCCAGGGAGTTGGTAGATTCACCATCCCTGGAGGTGTTTAAGAAAAGGGTAGATGAGGTGCTTAGGGACATGGTTTAGAAGGGGTTTTTGTCAGGGTAGGTTAACGGTTGGACTTGATGATCTTAAAGGTCCCTTCCAACCTCACCGATTCTATGATTCTATGATTCTATGACTCTAACAAAGGCCTTATATAATTCCAGATATGATATGTGTAGCTCTTTCTTTGTCCATTGATTCAGTCAGTCCATTGTATAAGGCCACTAAGGTTAGTCAAGCATGACTTTCCACGCATGGTAAAGCCATGTTGTCTGTGTTTAATCACATTGCTGTCTTCATATGCTTCAGCATAACTTCTAAGAGGATCTTCTCCATGATATTACTGGGCACTGAGATAAAGCTGACTAGTTGGTAGTTCTCAGAGTCCCCTTTATTAACTTGCTTTCTGGGAGGAGGATGTATAATTATAAGACTGTGATAATGAAATACGGATAAGGAGTTGACTCCAGGAGATAGAGCAAGAGGTGATATGAAAAGAGAAAGTATGGTGTTACAGGGTAGTCAGAGATCAGTATTGGAACAGTTCTTGTCTAATGCTGTCATCTTTCTTGGTAGTAGTAGAAGGATACCTTTCCCAAAAGTGTTCCCTTATATATCAAAGATTACATGTTCTAAGGAGGATGTTCATGGAATATCTGGAAGCAAAGGGTTAAGATAAATAGCATGAAATTCACAACACAAACTGCCAGGATGTTGCAGACTAATTAAGCACTTTTGCTATACACTGAAATGTTATCAGCTAGACGCCCCAGTCAGCTTTTAGTCACCTAGAAGCCCCAGTCAGCTTTTAGGAACTATTAAATTAACTGCATGTTTACATGTGGATGGTGTCCAGTGAGAGTACATGGTACTTACTCATCTCTCTATGACTGCAAAGTAGGAAAGACCTAATAAATAGACACTTAAATGCTTACATTCAAAAAAGACAGAGATGTATGGTTCTCTGTGAGGCACAGATCATCTGTACTACAGATGGAAAAAGAATTAATATCCTCTACTTCAAATACTAGCTCTGAGTTCAGGATAAGTACTATTATGTTCCTTCCACTCTCCACTCAGTGTCAAAAACTAAGCAAACTGCATGCCAACAACATCTTCTATAACAAACTATTGGTCTGATTATCAACTATTTTTTGTTATAAAGATCTTATATCACTAGTTTGTGACATGGGAGACAGTAATCAGAACATGTTGTTAAAATTTGATAACTTTTGAGATTTGACAAAGATGAACTCCAAATCTAGAGTAACATTTTGCAGATTGGCTTTTGTTATGGGGAAAGCTGGATATGTCACTTTGGAGTCAGCCACACTCATGTGTTTTACAGTTGTTCTAGAATGTTGATGAAATTCCCAACAAGTAAAAAAAAAATAAAACATTAAGTTGGCAGTGGTAATACCTAACAAAGTAAGATGTGGAAATTTCCTTAAATGTTCTTTAAGGTTCTCACCTTTCAAGATTTTAGTAAGACCTGGATCAGAGCTTGACTGTGTATGAAATAGCTGTTTCCATGCAATTCTCAATTAGAAACATTTTCTCTAGGTTTTACTTACATCTCCAATTGTTTTCTTATTCTCCAATAGATTTGATCTTCATGAAATGACAGAATAG
The DNA here is from genome assembly GCA_013400135.1 of Rhinoptilus africanus. Classification (NCBI taxonomy): domain Eukaryota; kingdom Metazoa; phylum Chordata; class Aves; order Charadriiformes; family Glareolidae; genus Rhinoptilus; species Rhinoptilus africanus. The sequence goes on along the minus strand of VXBO01014955.1, from coordinate 57,207 downwards.
AAGCAATAAAAATAAATTTCATCAAAGCCTAGAGGAAGGTCTAAACATTAATATTGTAGGGCTGATGAGTTCTATTTACTTAAAAGTAACAATCTTTTCCACTTTCAGATGATAAGAAAAATTCTACTTAAGAAGTGGAAGAAATTAGAATTAAAAATATAACTCTGCAATTTAAGCACAGTCATTTTGTTTAATCATATCTTATATGTTCATTCTCTTTGACATTATGAATTTTGTGCTGAACAGGAAAAAAATGACAAAGGTGCAAAATGTTTCAGAGCAGGGATTCTCAAAGCTGTCATTCATAATATGCCTTTTCAAATCTCCTCCATTCAAAAACTGCAGCTTTATTGTAAACCTGTGGTGTTGAAATTTTCATCGTTAAATTTTAATGATAGTCTCCAGCAGTTTTGGTATACCTTTATTTTGACAGGAATGACAAAATGTATGTCCATTTAAATGCACTTTGTAGTGCTTTTGGCATTTATTTTTTTAGAAAGTACTATACCAATTTTAATGTACATTTTCTCAGCCCTGATTTTTAATTTAGTTGCAGGAGTTGGGATGATTTATATTTATTTCATTCTAAACTATATTTTGGATGAAGTTTGACTTTCATCAGTTAATACAAAATGTGATTAGAATAATGTACAGATTATTAGCAGTACACAAATCAAGGTCTGGTGCAGACACTTGCATGGCAACAGAAAGCAGCAATTATGACTGCTTTCATTCCTTATTAATTAATTCATTAGTTTATTTGTTTTCATAACAGGTATTGGTGGTATAAAAAACTTGTGATTTACTTTCCAAGACTAGACTAAAGGTAAGAATAATCGTAGTTAAGAGTAGCCACATATATATATTAAGCAATTGCTTCTCTAAAGAAGATTGTTTTCTGAGACTAGCTAGTACCATGCCAAGCACCTAAGCAGTTAACACTCTGCTATATACAGTGAGATCATTTTGCAATCTTTGCCAAGACTTCAGATAGGAAGAGTCACCTGCATTTCTGTCTGCAATCAGCCACCTAGTTTAATTGGGCAATGGCAGAGCCTTGCAGGATATCCTAATGAGCTTAATTGGTAGCAGGAATCTGAATCCCGGGAGAACAGAGATAGAAACCAGACAGACAAAGAGACAGGTAAAGGCTATGGAGTAAGAGAAATAATGTGGAAGATCTCTGTCAGGGCTTAGTACTGCTGTATACACTTCTTTGTATTCTTTCTTTTCTTAGTTCTTCCCCCCACTTCTTTTACCAGCTATGTGCCCATGATGCTATTCTCTATGTCTTTCCTGCTATTTAAGTAGTCCTGCAGATCTTTTTATGCTTATTGCGTTTTTTGTTCCCAACTGATCTGAATATGCAGGGAGTCCTAGCTTGAAAGGCTGTCCAGTCTAATCACAAATCTCTTTCACAACATTCAGCGCAATAGGAGGAAGAAAAAAAAAATCTGATCAAACTCTGTATTTCTGAGAGCAAGAATCTTCAGTGTGGTTTGGACCACCTCACTAAGAGTGTCCCTATCTATAGCTGTCTCTTTTCTGTCACTGAAACTCCTGGCAACAATTGAATTTTAATGAAGGTCTGCTGTGCTTTGGAATTTAAATGAGGTGTTTGATAAAAGAGAGAAAATCTTCCGCATATCTACCTTATGTTCTTAATGCATTCCTCCTGGTAAAAATAAATAAATAAATAAATAAAGGATTGTTTCAGTGCTTGTTTTCTACAGAGACTTCCCTGCAAAGCTGAAAAAATAGCCTGAGTTGTACAGAGCCGTTTTCATGCTGATTTCCCCTGCTTCTGATAGAACCCAGTTGCTGCATATGCAGCTCCCGTTGCTTCTCCGGCTTCCTTAGCTTCCCAGACTGGCAGGGACATTTGTTTCTAATAATCTGAATCAGTGTCAAAGTGTTTGAGGCCAGCAGCAAGTAGCTTAGTGGGGCCATCCTCATGTGAACAGAGTTGTGCTGCTGCATCTTACCAGGATTTTTTGCAGGTGAGGTAGTTATTAGTCTCTAATATGTGATCATTCATTTGAATGCAAGTTACTGAAGATTTCAGTAATGCAGATTATCCTTTTCTTAGTTTCACTGCATATCAAAAGAGTACTGATGACAAAATGCTCAGTTTGCTGACATTTTTGGTCTCCAAAGTAAGTTTTCAAGCTCAAACTGAGCCATGCATTGATTGTGGAGAAGAAGTAAAGGTTATGTATTTTAAATACTTGTGTTGTGCCTTTCTCCCATACAGTGACACTACCTAGGTGTAAACACTGCCTCACTCAGATGTGCTAATGGAATTCCTGCTATTGTGTAATTGCCTTTTGGGGAGAGAAGGGAGTTTGAAATGCTTTGTTTTAATTACAGATGTTTCTTTGTATTGCTAACTATGGGGGTATATGAATGAGGGTGTATATGTGTGAGGTGAAGATATAGCTTGTAAATAAAAATTTTTGATCAATGGCAGCATAAACTGAAAGTATAATGAACTGACAGCCTTATTGCAGAAACCCAAGACGCTTACCTGGATTTATTAGATAGTGTCGATGACCTATTCATAGTCTTCTGCACCACCAGGTTTTTTCAGAGTATCTTCTCATGTTTGCCACTCTAACATATCTCCTTTAAAATTTTTTAAAAAATAAATCAGTACGGTGAAATGAAAGTTAGGAAGACTCTGGAGGAAAACCAGGAACACCTAGCTGACAACAATACAAACTGTCAGTGAGATGTAGAGCAGGGTGCATACTGGGGAAAAAATTGGCCACAGTAATCAGTGGCTGACTTTACTACAGTGTATAGCACAGATCGGGAATGAGATTGTCTTCATTCTCTTCTCGGCTCTGACATTGTTGATGAGCTGTTACCTGTACCAGGCCTTTACCTTATGCCAGTGAAATTGAACCAAGAATAATTGGAAGTGGGATGAAGAAGTACACCATCATTTATTGTGGCTGATCCCATGTACTTATCACCCTGGATCTGGAAGTGAAATTGCTGCAGGAATAGGCATCATATAGCTAATAATGATATCGGAGGAAAGGTTGCTGCTTTTGTACTGCTGAACAAATTGTAATATACATTTTAATATACCATTATAATTCTTCTAATGTTTATCTGTATGCCAAATATTTACTGCTCTGTGCATCTCCTAAGCTCAGGCAGGCTGTGTTTTTTCCTCTTCATCTTTTGCTAACACCAAACAAATGCAATAAATGAAGATATTTGCCCAATCTAAATTTCTTCTCCTGTGCTGGAGAGGCAGTTCCACAGGATGGTATATCTGACACCTCTAGACAATAGAAGAACAGGTGCAAATGATGCCTCCAGAGCCGAGTCCTTTCCTTAGACACTCACCTTGCTTCTCTGATGAGCCTTGACTCTTGTTTTCCATAAGCTGAGAACCTGTAAGTTTTATAAAAAAGAGATGCTTGCTTGTACGGTGTAGCTCAGAACAGATCAGGCATTTCTGATGAGAAACACTGGCATACTGGTTTGCATCACACACCTCTGTGTATGAAAATAATAAATTGCACCAAACTCTGTTCAGTCCTGCATTGGTAGTTGTAAGCACCAAGTTGATATGCATTTTCTTGAATTGTTGGTGGAAGATCTCTTAGGTCTTCGAGGTACTTATACAGGGAAATTAGAGCTATCATATACTATGGTTTAAAGTTAGGCCGTTTCTGTCCTTGTGTCCTTCTAACTTGAAATGAGTGGTGTGCAGGCTGCCCAAAGGGCAGGCTTTCACCAGCGACAGGCTTGCATGCACAGGACAGTAGCTAAGGGAATGTAAGAGCTAACATTTGCTGCACTGCTGGAGGAGGCTTTTGATTGAAATCAGACATTGTGTGTATCCATATTGTCTGTAGGGTCCACATTTCAAAGCAGATCTTTCTGATTTCCAAGCCCAATTTAATTTTTCAGAAGGAGCAAGCTTCAGAATTTTTTCAGAAGGATCCCAGAAGCCAACTGGAATGGTTGTTGTGGGGTGACTGTGGAAGAGCAGGCATGCAAGATAAAAGGGAGTGAAAGAACTTAATATAATTACCAAAACAAGGAAGCATAAGAAAAAAAAGCCCAGCTTTTATTTGATAGATTTGATATTTTCACTGATAGCTAACTGGATCAAGAGGACCATTTTCAGACCATTTTCACAACAGCTGAAAGTCACTGGTAGATTTCCACAGGGGCTTGTACTGGGGCATGCTGTTTACAATTGATCTGGAAAGGGAAGTTGTGTGCTGATAGTGCTAAATTTATTCAGAATATTAAGTAAGGAATCTGGATGAAGAACACAGGGTGCATTTTGTGAAACTGACTGACTGGTGATAAAAGGACAAGTGCTATTCACTTTTGACAAATGCAAAGTAATGCTGGTTGGAAAAACTATCTCTACATATACAGTGAAGATCTTTAAATTAGTTATTACTATTCAGGAAAGACATCTTGGAGTCATTATATAATCACACCCTGAAAACATCAGCTCAATGTTTAGTGTGGTCAGAAAGGTAAATAGAGTTTTGAGAATTGAGAAAAGAATTGGGAGGAAAGCAGAAAATATCATTATACTGCTGTATAAATCCGTGTTTTCCTCACATCTTGAATACTATTTGCAGTTCTGTTTATAATAATAAAATATTAGAAATGGAAAAGGGACCGAAAAGGGCAACAAGTATGATAAATAATGTGAAATGGTTTCCGTATAAGAAAAAGTGGAACAGATTTGAATGCTCTGGACTGAATAAAGAAATGAATAATGAGCACCACAGCAGTGAGTGAATAGGAGAATGGTTATTCATTCTTTCTCATGATACAGAAACAAGGCAGAGCCAAATGAAATTTTGAGCAGATTTAAGTCAAAGACTAAGAAATAGATACATACTTGTTTCCACAGAAAGTGTTATTAAATAGTGGAAGTTATTGCCATGGAATAATACATATGATGAAAGTTTAGATTAGTTAAAAATCAATTACTGAAATCTTTGAAAGAAATATTCATTAAGTGCTGATATACACAAAGGTAAAACCTGTGACTCAAAGTCTTCAAGTTGCACATTGTTGTTATCTCAGGGGAAATGTAGGTGGTAAAATGTCACAGGATGTCTGAACTTCTCTTTTTTTTCTTTTTTTTTTTTTTTTTCCTCCCTGAGATATGTGCTCTCAGAGACAGGATACCTTGGTAGGTGGACCTTTGGCTGACCTGGTACAGCTGTACTCGTGTTAAAGCTTAATCACCCAAATCTGTGTCTCACAACACAGGACAGTGTAATCACTGATTAAACCTGTTTTCAGAGCAGAATTCAGCCTGAAGTAACTCAGTCTTTTAACAGAAACTAACCACTGAGCTCAAAAGAAGTAAAATACTTTTATGATGTCCTAAGACTACAATGGACTGTGAATCTGCAGTAAAAATCATAGCTGTGCTTTCATGTGTAAAAACTTTTCCTGTTAACACTGCTCCAGCCTCTCCCTTTTTCTCCCTTTTTCTCCCTTTTTCTCCCTTTTTCTCCCTTTTTCTCCCTTTTTCTCCCCTTTTCTCCTTTTTTTTTTCTCTCTACTTTTAACCAAGACAAAGAAATGTCATAGAAACGTGTATGATTACTTGGCAGTAGTTGTGTAAGAACAAATGTAAAGAAATTCTTGTTACAAGGAGAAATTAATATATTTTATTGTAGCAGTTCAGTGAAAATGTATGTAGAGTAGTACTATGAAAAATATATGCAAGTGGCAAAGGTGTCACCAGAGATATTGAGGCATTCCTCTCTAAGCTTAGGAACCCACAGTTAGAGGTGATTTTGCTGTGCTTATTTATTCCTTGTAGCTGTCGTATCATGTGCAGAACTGGGAAGAGGAATGAATTTCTTTTCAGTTTAGGACTAGATGACAGTTTCAAAGAAGAAAGAAGACAGAAAGTTCCCACTGTGAGTCCAAAGATGAAGAAACTGGCCTCCAGGAATAAAGCAAAGAGCTGGATCAACTGAGACAAGCCAGGAGTACATGGTTTTCAGAAAGACTCAAGAGTCACTGAATCTGTACAATCTTTGCTGAAGGGCATTTCACATCCCAGTATCAGTTTTATCTTAAGCAAAAGCTTTTATTTAGATATGCCCTTAAAAACTGAAGGTTCCTAAATTTCTTTCCAAACTCTTCCATGACAACAGAGAAGCTATTTGCATGTGTAACCATAGAGTCACCTTAGACGTTTTCTTGCACTACAAATAGCATCCAGCTGTCCCTCCTGGACTCAGGTATATGGCAAAACACCCCGTGTCATACCTGCTGTCTCTAGTCCCCTGAATTTGTGTTAGATGTACGTGTTTTAGGTACCTTAATCCCACTCTTCGTGTTATTTCTGGGTGATACAGAAAGTGCTTTTGGTAATATGAAGGAGCTCTGTCTATGTGTACTTATCTTGAAGCTCTTAACTATGTTCGCAGTTTTCATACAGGCTAAACTTCAACCTGGAGTGTCACACATTAAGCCTGCCCACATCGGTAGTGGAATAGTTTCATACATGATTCTTTGGGAATTGAACTAGCATGGCTAGGAAATCTTCACACTCCGCACACTGGAGTTGATGTACCAACAGGATTCCCAATGGCCTTGGAAGGTCTTGGATGAAGTGACTGCGCGGTGGTAAAGCATATCAAGGTATTTTTCTGGAGTTAAAGTGAGTTAAGCATGCCATGTAAACACGGCCTGAGGCATAGAAAGATGTAGGAGGTTGTCAAAAGGTGCAATTTATCCCGACCCCCACACCCAGCCTCATCCACCAATAAATGCAGTCTTCACCTCTTCTCTTTTCCTTGAAGTACCCTTGGTCAATGTGCACAAACACCCTGTTGGTGCATGTTTCTATAAAAGATTTTGAAAGAAAATTAGACACTTCATGGTGTCATTAACTTTTTTATTTTTAGTGGTATGTATGCAAACCAACAAAGTATCACAGAATATTCCACAACTCTATTTATTATTAAATTATGTCCTTCCCTACTAGGGATTACAAGCGTGAATTTAGCCAATACAATTAAAATTAAAACATAAAATTTCAGACTTATTCCTGAATTTTCTTGTAAGTCTTACAGAGCCTATTTTAAAATGACAGCAAATCAACCATAACCCAGCAGAATGTATTAACTTAAAAATGCTGAAATTAAGACTTTCGTCAGGGAACCAGCAGAGTACAAGGCTATGGTATTTGAGACTTTCTATTAAGGCATATCAGCTATTGAATTTTGTTCTCCAGGTGCATTTTGTCAATTTCCAATATTCTAATACTTAAAAGTTCAGCCATATCCAAGCTTAAATCTTTTAAATGAAATGAAAGTTAATGAATATATATTGTGAACTCTGCCAAGAAATATTTGTTTTACTGCTAAATAGATAAATTTCAAATACAACACACTAAGCAGATGGGGAGTCCATCTCTTCAAAATAAACTATAAATGAAAGTCCTTTTCATCAGCTGAGCTGTCTGTCTCCCAACTCTTAAACAATATGTTATTAAGAGTAACAGAAAGAAAAACATTCTTCGGTAGGATTAAATTTATTGTTGCAATGTAATCTTTTTATTTATTTATTTTGTCTTGAGACAGAATTTTATTTTCTGTGGCATTATGTTTGAAAAGATGGAGAAAAAGTGCATTCTTACATTTGAGATGGTTCCTTATCATTTTTCTGCAAGTGTTTTATTTGCAATTTGCTACAGAATAAGTAGTAAGTAAAAATATGTTTACCCTAGGAGATTCTAAAGTTTTCCTTTTTTCAGTAACACCTTATTCATTTGTCCAGAAGGTTTTCCCTTTGCCCGTGGTACAGGCATATCTTCATGATGTTTGCATAAACTCACAGGAATAGAGATTCAGCAGACACGACAGGTGTAAATTACTCCAGTGTTAACGTTGAGTAGATAAGGATCCCCTTGTAAGAAATTAAACCAAACTTGTTAGAAATGGTCTAAGTGAGAAATTTACATCTTTCATCATTGTGGTTTTATACTTCATACTTTTTTTCATATTTGTTTTTATATAGCAATCAGGAGAAAAGTGTATATCATAAAGCAACCTTATAATTTCTAAGTGTGTTTATTAAAATTTTAATAACATTATGCATGCTTTAGAACAAAAAGGAACAGAAACGAGTTAAGTAACAGTTCTTACAACTTTGAATTACTAACTTATACATCCAGATACAGGGCTTTTTCATAGAATCACTTTTTACTCTGAAGATTTCAGATAATGGTGTTAGATTGATAGTCCACGGTTTGGGGTTTGTTTCATGGGATTGTTTGGTTTTTTTTGTTTGGTTGGTTTTTTGTTGTTGTTTTTTGGAGGGGTGTGTGTGGGGGGGGATGTTTTGGGTTTTTGTTTTTTTTTGTATCATCTTGCAACATTAACCCAGAAAAAAACCTCTCATCCAGATCAGCTATTTATGTAACAAAAGCACATATTGGTAGTGAGAGAAATGTGGAAATAAGTGGAGAGGTGATGCTTGTTGAGGCCTCAACTGAATGGTAGGAGCATGCATCCTATATTGATCTTGTCTCTTCTGCTCCAAGATATACTTGTGCCAGAGGGGAATCAAAGTCAAATCACTGTCACTCCTGCCAGTTTGCTTCTACTTCATGTCTTATGAGAAAGTAGATTCTATAATAAATAACCTATACAAATATGAACCAAAGATTTTCTTATTATGTGCACTTACTAACTGAATAAAGTTACACGTCTTCCAACTTAATATATTCATTCTTCATTATGTCCTTTCTTGTGAGAGTGGTTTCATTATTATACTTATTGATATTTCAATGTGAAACACTTTTTCCTCTACTCTTACCTTGCATGTGTCATTCATAATGCTACTAGGTAAAGAAATTTATTTTCTCATGTCTTTATTTGTTTCAGCCAATTTCTACTTGTTCTTATTTATCTATCACAGAATCATGAAATAATTAAGGGTGGAACAGATTTCTGGAGATCGGATCCAATTTACTTCTCATTGAAAGGCTAATTTCAAAGTTAGATCAGGTTGCTTGCAACTATTCTTCCTTTCAATTCAGCTATACATCTCTGGGAAGTTTCTTTCTCTTTCTCTGTTCTGCCTATTCCACTGAAGCTAGAGAACTTTGTATTTGGTTTTGGTGAGCTTTGTGAGGTTCCTGTCAGCCTATTGGTCCAGACTACTGAGATTCTTCTGATTTGTTTTCCAACTCTTCATCCCAGTTTTAGTGGTCATGACAGGCCAGTTAGCCTCTATCAAGCTGTCAGTAAAGTCACAAGGTAAGTCCTTTTGAGAACTGTTTTTGGCTACTGAAGGAGGTGAATGGGAATAGCCAGAAAGGATTTATCAAGGGCAAGTTACACCAGACAAACCTGACTGCCTTGTATGATGAAACTACTCGATTTGTGAATGAGGGGAGAGCAGCGGTTGACACCTACCCCGACTTTTCAGCGTGGTCTCCTGCATCATTCCTTATCTCTGTGTTGGGATGTTGCAATGCTATGCTCTAGATAGGTGGACTACCAGAGAGGTGAAAAACTGTCTGCACCATTGGGTTCAAAATATAGTAGTTAATGGTCATATTGTACCTGAAGGACATTTAGAAGTGGAGTTCCTCAGAGGGTCTGTCCTGGGTCCTATCCTGTTTAATATCTTTATCAGTGGTGTTGAAGAGGAGACATAATGCACCTCTGTCAAGTTTTTTAGTGGCAGAAAAGTGGGAAATTAAACTGATAATGCACAAGGGCAGAGCTGCTGTTCAGAGGGCTTTAGACTGGCTAGTGTAATGGATCAACAGGAACTTCACAAAAATCAACAAGGACTAGAGTGAAGTATTGCATTTGGGAAGGAATTCCCTGCAGTAATATGGAAGGCGTCTGGCTGACTGCCCAGGGAGCAGCTCTACTTGGGACCCTGGAGAACAAAGAGCTGAATGTGAGCCAGTTACACATCCTGGCAGCAAAGATGACCAAGAGCATTCTGGGCCATGGGAACAGGAGTTTTGGGAATGTTCAGCCTGGAGATGAGATGGCTTTGGGATCACCTAACAGTAGTCTCCCGGTGTGTAAGAGGTGATTACTGAGAAAACAGAGCTTGACTCTGTATTGAGGTGCACAAGCATGAGAGAGATAATTGGTCAAAATTTAAATAGAAGATCATAGAATCATAGAATACCTGGTTGGAAGGTGACCTCACGGGTCATCTAGTTCAACCTTTCTTGGCAAAAGGACAATCTAGACAAGATGGCCCAGCACCTTGTCCCGCTGAATCTTAGAGGTGTCCAATGTTGCAGAATTCACCAATTCCCTAGGGATATTCTGTACAAGAGGGACATTGAAGTGCTGGTGTGTGTCCAGAGGAGAGCTACCAAGCTGGTGAGGGGTCTGGAGACTAAGTTGTGTGAGGAGAGGCTGTGAGAACTAGG
>VXBO01014955.1:13703-46631 GCA_013400135.1 Rhinoptilus africanus | reverse complement strand
TTTTTTTGTGGGTGTATGGTTGGACTCAATGATCTCAAAGGTCCTTTCCAACCACGAAGATTCTATGATTCTATGATTATTCCTGTGGCTGACTGTTCTCATTATGAAAAATTGTTATCTTGTATCCAATTGGAATCTTTCCAGGAGTAACTTGTAAACATTACCTTTCGTCTTTTCTCCAAGCTGGTTTGTAAAAAGGGAGTTTCCATCTTCTTTATTGCTTCTTTATTGCTACCCTTTAAATACTGGAATATGGTGATGAGGTCTCCCCGAAGCCTCCTTTTCTCAAGGCTGAACAAACCCAATTCTCTCAGCCTTTTCTCATATAGTAGGCTTCCCAGTCCTTTGATCTTTGTGGCAACATCTTTTTTGTATAGCAGGTACCAAAGCTGAGNCAACCACCACACAGACCACTTGTCCAAACCCTAATGCATCAGTTTCTCTAGGAGGAGGCTGTGGCGAACCATGCCAAAGCCTTGGAGAAATCCAGGTAGACAATGTCCACCGCTCACCCCACATCAACCAAGCAGGTTACTTTGTCATAGAAGGCGATCAGGTTTGCCAAGCACAATTTGTCCTTGGTGAATCTGTGCTGGCTTTTCCTAATCACATGCTTCATTTGACTTGTGATATCCCCCAGGAGGATTCGTTCCATAACTTTCCCAGGGACTGAAGTAAGAAAGTGATGGGCCAATAATTTCCTGGATCCTCCTTTAAGACCTTCTTGTAGATGAGGGTGATGTTATCCTTCTTCCAGTCTTCTGGGATATCCTCCAATCTTCATAACTTCTCAAAGATCATGGAGAGCAGCCTTGCAATGAAGTTGGCCAGCTCTTCTAGCACCCTCAGGTGGATATTTTCAGGGCCCATCGATTTGTAGATATTCTAAACGAATATTAGGAGGTGGGAAGAAAGTCACTGTTAGGACTGTCAAGCTCTGGAGCATGTTGTCCAGAGAGGCTGTGCAATCCCTGTCTTTGCAGGTATATGATACCTAACCAAATAAAACCTGAGCAACCTGGTCTGAATTCAGATCTGACCCTGCTTTTAGCAGTGCATTGGACTAGAGATCTCTTGACACCATTCCAATCTGGGTGATTCTGTGAATCTATGCTGGGTTCTGGATAATAGATCTTGTATTTCAAGCTCACCTGTCTTGCACATGGCAGGAAACCTCTAAAACTATAAATACTATAGTGTGTTATCTCTTCCAGTAGTATCCTTTAAATAAACCCTGTTACCAAAGAAAAAAACAAAAACCCAAAAGCCCCAAAAAAACAACTAAACAAAAAAAATCTTAAAAATTAGTGGAGTAACAGTGATGCTTAGCTGCTGTTTTGCTTCATGCTGCCAGTACTTTCTCACTGTTTCCTTGTATCCCTGCCTGTCTGCATTTTAAGTATGAACTCTCCAAATTTATAGCATACTGAGCAAAGATAGATCTTTTTCCAGCATTAGTGCTCTTAGACAATTATGTTAATTAAAAAAAAAAAAGACAGCTAAAATGAAAACTCTTCAGTATAGCTGGAATAAAGTCTTAATGTGGGATAATATGTGTGTTTGAAATAGATTAACAGGATCACAAGGGATGCCGATAAAGTGCAATGCAGAAAAAATGTTTTATCATGATACAAATAGTTACATGTGTATTAATTTGAAGTCCACAAAGTTGAGCCATTATAAGGCTCAGTTTGTGATATGAGATTGTTTTAGGGAATTTATAAAGAGCAGGCAAAACGTCTCAACAATTTATAGCAAGCAGTGAAAAACATGTAATATAATTCAAAGTTTTGTCTTTCATATACTAAATCTTGCTGCTACACCACCATTTCTTTGCAGGCTCTGAGAAGGATTCTGAGGGTGGATATGGAGGAATGAGCACAGGGTTTGTGAAGCTTACTTAAATTTCTTATATAAGGATTGTAATCTCTGGGTTCAGATCTGATCTCCCAGATGTAGGAATATATAATTGAAAGGCATGATTCCAGCTTTGGATATATCCTTGCATGCTGCAGGTGGGCTAGTGAATGCTGTGTCATCATAGCTGTGGAGTGGTGTTAAGGAAAAAAAGAGCAGTAGTATAAATATAGTGTAAGAGTGGAAGTAATAATTGCTGATGCACAAAATAAAAGAGGTCACCTAAAACAGATGTTGCAGCACACCTGTATGTATAAATATATTTGTGGCGCTTGCTTGTGACCATAAATTTGTTTGTGGGTAGCTCCTACAAATATAAAATTTTTCACTGTTGGATCTTTGCCATCTACTAGCAAATTTAACAGCTCTAGAGGTCAGCATCTTGGGTCAGAGATTATGGACATGGAGTGGATATTTTTTATTGATTTCATTTCTTTATTTACATACCTATGACCTATTTTTCTGAACAGAGGTGGTAACAGACTCCATATGGACAAGTGATTTTTGAATGGAAACCTCAGGTGATGTATTTTTGTCTTGCCACGAGAGAGAAGCACTTGTTAAACTGACTAAAGTAAAGTATATCCTGCTATTTCACTCTGCGTCTTGCCACATTGTCTCCTCTAGTTCACTGTAGTTCCCCACTGGTCAAGTCACTCAGGCAGAGTGGTTTGGGGAAAAGGATGAACCTCCTCCTGACTGGCGATGTAACAGCTCTAAGTAAATATAACATGGAGGGTGCAGACTGAAAAAGGAAGTTCTGTCTTGTTGAGTAGCAAATAATGTTACCTTAAAAAAAAAGGAATTTTTTTCTTTAAATGACTTATGTATCAGGCCAGATATTAACTTTTTATTTTTGATGTGAGTTCAGGAATGTAACTTTTACATGTACAGTACAATTGCTGCTGTGCCTGCAACAAAGAGAAGATATATGTGCCCAAACCGTGTTTAAAATACCTGGGTTGTGTATTCTTACCACTGCAGTGCAGAAACTACCCCAAAAGCTAAGTGGCTTATATTGAGATAATTCAGAAGTACTTCTGGATTGCTTTTGCAGTACTGTAATCATTGGTGTGACAGCATGGAAACGTGACGATCCCCAGCCATGCTGGGTAATACTGCCCCATTGTGTAGCCAGGTTTCCTCCTCTATCAGTCTAGTGTTTAACTTTTGTCTTGTGGCTGAAGGTTGTTAAGGTGTTGTGTTTGTATATCACTTAGTATAAAAGGCTCACTGACAGAGGTATAAGGGAAGATAAACGAGCCTTTGAAGATATGAAATGCTAGAAGCTGGTAGTGTTGATGATGATGGGGAATAAAGGCTCTTTGCAAGTTAACTGGGAAGGACAGTTCAGCAAAGACTTCCTGTTTTCTCCTTTTGTTTAACTTAAATATAGTGGGACCTATCGATCTATAAAGATAACATATATGGTCTTGGTTATATATCAGTTGGTGCACTTTCTATGTGTCTGCCCTGCCTTAAACATTTATAAAATCTAAATATTAAATTTTAAAAATGATGAAATTGTATGAACTTGCCTGTGTTGACACTCCTTTTTTGAACCCATTTGTGAATTCTTTTGACTTTGGAAGAAAAGCAATTTAATTACCCCCCCCCCCCGCCTNATAATTTTTTTTTTTTTTTACACTATCTGTGTTGGATTTCTGTTACACCACCACTCTATATGTGTTTCCCAAATTCTCCATGACATTTCACTCTGTGGTAAGTCATCTCAAATAGCTGTGGTAGGCTGGACAATATCAGGTCTTTCCAGGTCACCTTTGCTTTGAAGATAACTATTAATTGGACAGAAAAAGAATGTTAGTAGACATATGGGTAGGATCAGACTATACCTTACAAAGACTTGAGTGATGCTTACATAGCGGAAAGGGCCCTCGGGCTTTAGAAGGGTTGGTAAAGAAATGAGAGTATATGTAATATGTTGATAGACCTCAACACAAATACTGATGATTAAGACTTTGTATCTCAAAATTAGCTGTTCGGTCAACAGAGTACCTTCATTTCTCTCTGAAAAATGGTGTGTTCAAGTATGACTGAAGAATACTGGCAGAAGATTGACAGAGGTCAAACATCTGGTGAGTTTTCTCAAGACAGAGGACAAAATTTGCAGAGTTCTTTCTGCTGGAAAGAAACAAGATTTTTCATAGATATTTATTTGCTCACATATACACCATCTATACTATTCAGTAACAGTTTCTAAAAACATGGTTTTCATGTTTAGCATTAAGGATAAAGGTCCTTAAAATCCCTTTTTTTCTCTAGAAAAAGGTCTTCTCCTGTGTCCTGCTTACCTCCACCTGCAACTGTCTTTGCTGCCCTCTCTTAAGAGGGATTTCATGACTTAAAGAGAGAAGATGAGGGCCCTTGCCAGGCTTGAACTTCTGCTCTCTCTTGCCTGAAGAGCAATCTAGTGCTCAGTTCTTTGTGCTTCCTATCAAGGAAAGGTCCTTAAGGTCCTCAGAAGCCCTCACATTGCTCAGAGGTTAGGTTGTACAAAGGTCTTTTTCTGATGACTCTCCAAAAATTGTTCTTTGTCTTTCAGGGGAAAAAAAAGATTTTGTAGGAAGAATTTTGTCATAAACTTTTAGTTATTAAGTAAGGAAATTCACTTTGGAAATATTGTCAGTAAGGCTATGATATGACATCCCTTAATTATCAAGCTTATGGCATTTCACTGTTTTATGTGAGGGTGTTTGTGTTGTCTGCATTTCATTTTCCCATTGTAACTGCAGAAAATCTGAAAGTAAGCAAAAGTTAAAATGTAAATGCCATGGTCTTAGCTGTAATATTAAATGTTCCCCATGGTTTTACGATTACCCTTTACAGAATCTGTTGATGCATTTTGGCAAGCACAATATTAAAAATTTGTTTGGCAAAAATCCCCTTAGCAGAACCTGACAGACAGTAAGGTCAATAAAGTTTTAATCAACGAAGGAGAAAATACTCTTCTTCCAGATGGGTACCATAGAACAATACTTGCATGAAATATTTATGATTCACTTTAGAATCTCAAAGTCTGAAACATAAGTAAAGGTTGGTGATTATTTCTAAAGTAAAATGTGTTCATCCTTAGAATTTCTGAGGATTAAATTGGTGTGAAATGAATGCTAGTTCTTATTACTGTAAGTGTGCAATTTTAGTATTCGACTAAACACCAAGTTTGTTATTGAACTTTCTTGGGTTCATAACTTGCTGTTACTTTTAAAGACATCATAAATGCACGGGGTTTTTTTGTGGTGGTTCTTCTGGTATCTCTGTCTCTTTAAATATTAGATTTTGTTTGGGTGATATGCAACTAATAGTTTACTATTGATAAAGACATCATGTCATCACTAAGGAGTTTTTTTTTGAACTGAAGTTTGTTGCATTAGAACTGTTCATTGCACACAGTGTTATTCTAATAATAAAGCGTTTGTTTCACTATGTGGCCTGGACTCTGTGCTTAGGCAATTAAAAAAATTTGAAATTGAGAAAAAAATCTTAAAATAGGGACATTTCCTCCCTGAGTCGTGATCCTGCTACGTCACCCATTCTGACTCAGACCTAAGGAAGAGGAAACCCAGCAAAACTTTGACATCATGGATGGATGAATGGCTTCCCTTACATATTACCAAATCAGTGCAATAACTTTGCTTCCTGTTTTGAAATCTTAAGTGATTTGGTCACAAGAACTGAAGCAATGAAAC
Organism: Rhinoptilus africanus; assembly: GCA_013400135.1. Lineage (NCBI taxonomy): Eukaryota > Metazoa > Chordata > Aves > Charadriiformes > Glareolidae > Rhinoptilus > Rhinoptilus africanus. The sequence continues at coordinate 41,007 of VXBO01014955.1, read as the reverse complement.
TTCTCTATTCCCCTAGAAGATTAAGGGGAAACCTGCCCAGATGAAGCCAAATAAGACCAGTAGCCATGGTTGTACTTGGAGTTTGCACAAAGGACTAACTGAAAAATCAAGTTGTCTAGATATGCCAGTCACTCTTATAAAGTGGATACCCAAGGAACGTCTGAATGCATTCCGTATTCATTTCTGCTACCATTTTAACACTTGCTAATTAACAATTAATGCAGCCATTAATTAACACCTACAGCAAGCTTCTTAGACATCATACTGAGAGTTTGAAAGCACTGAAACATGATTTGTGGTTTTGAGTTCATTACAAACTCTGAATAATTCATCTTGTTTTCAAGAAACTGCTACGTTTTATACGGAGAAACTTAAATTGCAGGTGTACAATGAGTTGAATTATCAGCTACATTAGCATATTTTTAATCCAAAATATATTGCTTTAACTCTGTGACGTTAAATGTGACTGAAATATTTAATTAGGTATTTCTAGGTGCTTTGCTGTTATATTAATGCAGTGAGTTTAGGAATAAGACTTGATTTTTTAAGCAAGCAATGTGATTGAGTATGCATAATGTAAAAAATAATACAGAATTAATTCTTTTGTATCAAATTAATGTGAAAGTAATATAAATGTATGTAAGTTGTTAACCTTTCTGTTAACTTTAATTGGATTATTACACTTGCAGTCATAGAAGATAAATTGGCTAAATTCTCTATTAAAATAACCTGAAATTAGGACTAGTTCTGACAAAACTGTCTTTCCTGAGTAGGAGTGGGTAAAATATCTTCATCATTTGTATTAAATTCATAATTTATTTTAAAAATTCTTGTCAGGTATTGAGTATTTTGCATAAAATTCACATAATCAGTTGTGTTACCTAAAAGAACTTTCCCTTTATTTGTTTCTTTCATTACCCTTATTTTAGTTTTAAAATTCAGAAAGTAGTGGGTTTGGTGTTGGTATTGTGTTTTGTTCTTCAAAACTTGGAGACCTAGATTGAATGTATTTTTAATGAGTATGTTATTATTCTGTTGTCCATTCCATAATTTTATCTAAAGTGATTGGCACTATCATTGTATCCTATTGTTCATTCAGAGCACATGCAAATACACCTGAGTATGCCTAATTGCATTTTTCCTGTCAAGTCTTTAATATTCTCACAGGCAATTTCAGGTGATAGGTTTAGGGAAAGCCAGAATATCTTAATCTTCTACCTAGCATACATATTTATTGCTGTCTACTACTGGATGGAGTCCACACAGTATATCAGTGGTTTGCCAGAATATAATAAAATGCTACTTGGAGCTCTGCTGGCATGAGTTTTAAGAACAGTCAGAACTTAATTCTAACCATACTTATTGTGACCAGGATATTTCTACTGTATGTAACAAAACTGTACTGTGGCCTCCAGAGTCTGATATAATTGCATATTCTGTAGCCTCAGTCCTAGTATGATCCTATAAAGCAAATTTGCAGTTCAATGCTTGTTACAACTCTGCACTTCCCGTGTCTGCTTCTTCTGTTCTTCCTAAAATGTGTTATTAGAGTCAGTTTCTTCATATGTAAGTTGCTCAGTCCTGGTGGTGCTGGTTGGTGCCATTATGTCTACTAGATGTCAAAGAAAGAAGCCAGCTGTGTCTGTCTCCTAACAGAGCTAGACACCTGCTCCCTCTTTTGTAGTTGAGCTTATTTCATGTTATTAAACTGTCTTATATGGCCATGGAGTCTTTCACGAATCAGTCCTTCCTATTGCAAAAGCTGTGGTTGCAGATCAAAGGTAATCATGGCAATCAACTCATTCATAGCATGTAGATTTGGCTGACTAATGGAGATTTTCAGCATGCTTAGACACCTCTAGCTTATCCACAGTGATATCCACGGAAATATATAGCTCCAGTTCATTATTTTCTACAATGAGCACACACTGAGCAGAGCAGATGGGTTTCACATTGCTTCACGAGATTTTGCCCTTGCTATCTGAGTAGATGCATTTCTCTCTGCAATTTTTACTCAGTGATAATTTAATTTATTAAAACAATGAAAATACCAACCAACATGGGAGACTTGTCTCTGCTTGAGACTGAACCTTCAAAGTCAAAATCACACAGTAATAACACATTTCACAGATGCTAGATTAATACAAAACCTAATTTATTAGCCAAGTTTTTCTTCAAGATTTCTTTCCCAGACACAAAACTGTTATGGGTTCAGCAGACAGTTCCACTTAGATTTAATATTGCCTAACACTTTTCCATATAAACATTAATCTGATTATTTAGGTTTTTACTTTAAAAAAAAAATCTCTGGAGGCAGGTTTTCCTTGCTTATTTGCTGTTTTCCTTTGGGTTGTTTCCTTTTTTTAAAATTGCTTTGAAAAAAAAGCTTAAATTGGGAAGAAATAGTTCTTCTAATGTTCTTGAAATGCATCTAAAGATAGCATTGTCATAAGCTGTTTAAAAGCTTCTGTTAGCACATGAAAACAGAGTCAGTTTTGAAGCCTGGTTAGGCATTTTTCACCCAAATATTTTTCAAAGATAATACGTTTCTCTCTCTCAAAAAAAAGTTGTTTAATTTTGGTTTTGCGTGACAAATTTTGTCAACTAGGTTCATGCTGGAACTGCTGATCAAAGTCTGAGGGCATCCGCTGCTAAATAACTGCTACCTTGTTGCTATACAGACATACAGCAGGCCTGAGTTACCTGTCAAAGGTATTTACTTTTCTTTCCCTCAGGTGGTAGAACCACGTTAAAGCTTCTTTACCTATTGCAGAAATGTTTACTGGAAACCAGAATGATATAATGCTTTATTGTCAGATATTTGTCATTTTGTGGCACTGCAAGTTTTAAAGTCTCATGATCCTACCTACCTAGAGAAAATATGAATTTTTATTAACTATGCATAACGGTAGCTAAGGAATATAGGATCTTAAGTAAGAAGTCTGCACTCTACCTGTTGAAAAAAGAACGAAAAAAACACCAAACAAATAAACAATGCCCCAAATCATTCCTCTGCTAACACAGGTAACATTAGATATCTATTTGGAACATTAAGTATCAATTACTTTTTATTTCTTATTTAACATTTAGTGCTTTGAATAGTGATTTTTTTTTCTACCCACTGAGGTAATGCATACAATGGGTTGTCTGGTCTCTACAGCGTTTCAATAAGGCATACTCAGAAACTTGACTTCACTGGTATTAAGTGAAGGAAAAGCATTTGACAGGTTTAGATATGAAATGAATAGTGACTTTCCTCTGAAAATGTGTCAAATTAAAGCAGGTGGGGTGAGGAAAACAGCTACAATATGTCAACTTTTACAGGCTTTGATTTATTTTTAATGATGCGGTGCACTTTAGGAAGCCTGAAGATGTGCTTATTCAAAGTCCAGGTCTCATGGTGTGCTGTATTGTTCAGGTACTTCTTCTAAGTTGGGTGCAATATGGGATCATGACCTAGAACTCCTGTAAATAGCAATTACCTCTTTGGAAAGAGAATGATTAAAGTTTAGTTGAATGTCAGCAAACTATTCACTCCTCTCTCTTCCTCCCTTCTGTAACTTATTTATACTTTGTGGCCACACATCCTCACAAAGTTTTTCTATTGCTAACTCTTGTTATTATTTATTTATTTATCTATCTAGTTAGTTATTTATTTATGATGGGTCACATAGGATAACGTCAAAGCATAAGATCTAAGATCTTAGTAAATTACCATATAACAAATTGATAATTACAGGTTCAAATGGAGAAAAAAAATGAAGTTTGCTGAAGAAAAATATTTAAATAATAAATCAGAATTGTTTCACAAAAAAACAGGATCTAAAATATGATGGATCCACAAAACAGGGTACAAAATGAAAACACAGATAATTCAGCCAGGAAAATCATGGAATTGGTTTCAGAAAATGATTGCAGCAAACCTCCTCTATCTCAATTTCATGAAAGAATTTGTTACTAGAAATGTAAATTGGATAAGAACCTGGATAAAGCGCAGATAACTGTTGGCTACAACAAACAGAGAGAATGAAGAAAGAAAATAATTCTTGAGTATCACCACAAATAAAATGTCTCAATATTGATATTTTGAATTATTTTCCTTAATGCCCTCAGCATAAAGTTAGAGGGCTATGGTGATATTTGTTGAAGACACAAACCTAGAAGACCTGAGTATTAAGAACAAACTGTGCCACCTTGAAAATTTCAGTTATGAATGAAATAAAATTGAGTTTTTCCAAAGTTAAGAATATGTGCCTGAAGTCTGAAATATTTCCGTTATAAAGTGACAAAGGAGGACCCAGTATATTCATGACACGTAACTGAGCAGTGATCAGAATATCCCCCTGAAAATACCTCCCTGGAGCCAAGGTATAGAGCTCCAGACAGTAAGACAGAATCTCACTTATAGTACAATTAAGTATACTCTTTTTTTTTTAATTATTATTATTTTTATTTATTGCAATTGTCTCTTTTTCTAAAGAGGTTTATTACTCCCTGAGAGTTTGAAAATCAAATCAAGCAACTTCCAAAATTCCTGTATCCTCATACCTGGTGGGCATGAGGGAGGGCCCTGGCCTGAGGAGCCAACTGCTAAGCTCCAAGACGGGTTGCGAAATAACCATGTGCGTTGACTGTCAGGAGCATATGACAGAAGGGTATGTTGGGATGCCAAGTGAGGCCTCAGACTGTTATGGGAATGGCAAAGGAAAGGGGACATACATTAATAGGAAGTACCTAAAATAGCAGATGTGTACATGGAAGAGATGGAAAGAAAGCAAATAAACCCATATAGACAAAGAAAGTCAAAAAGTATGCACCTCTTCATTCAAGATTTTTTGAGGAATACTTTAGAAACGCTGACTAAATGAATTGTCCAGTGAAATGATTACTGGACAACAGCAATCCTTGTGGAGTCAGGCACTGCTGACTATGGTCTGGAAAAGTAGCTTAAGCTCTATAGGTTAATTAAATTGCTCAGAATCTTAAAAGAAGAACACATGTCAAGACAAATACTGTTAGTGTGATATAATAGATACAGCCCAGCCGTTCTCTAGACAGCATTGTAAGGATTACCATATTTTATTCAGAGTATTCAAAGTCAATGTATATAAGGACCTTAAATAAACAGATGAGAGTAAAAAGAGCTGTTCTCTTAGTGTTACATGAACTCGGAGATTGTTATCCCCTATTGAATCCGATTCTGCTCTTACTTTAGTACTGTATTCTCACATATTCCTGTCTAAAAAGACCTCATGTTTAAAGATACATGTGAGAATGGTTTTGAGGCCTTGAATGGAGGATCAGTCAGTCACCGAGGGAAGCTGCTCTGGAGCCGGCCCGACCCTCAGCTAAGCAGCAGATCAGGGCATATGGGGGGGGTCTCCTGAGGCAAGGAAATGCCAGGGCAGTGGAGAGACCCGCCAGAAGCCAGCGGCTCTCCTGGAAGATGGTGAGAATGTTTGGGTGTTACCAAAGCAACTGTGACCACTCACACACCCATAAAAAGCAGATCAGGGAGCAGGAGCAACCAAAAGCATGGTGACCAGAGCAGGCAAACAGAGCGTGGGGCATCTGCCAGAGCCTGGTGTGACAGTTCACACAGTAGTTCATGCAGAAGGGCACGCAGGAAGGGTGCAGTCACCCTACCAGTTCAAGAAGTGAGTTAAATTGGTAGTCCTCACCCTCTCAGAAGGAGCATAGCTACAGTATCCAGCTGCTGGAAAGCCACGTCCGCTGCACCTCGCAGAATGGATGTGGCAACCCAGAGAGAGCTCCCACATAGACCTGCAGACATCCAGGTCTCGGGGTATAGGGAGTGCCAGAGCCTTTTGCTGGTAATGGATAGCAGTGGACAGAAGAGCTGTGTGAGGTGTGACCAGGCGGACAATCTGCTCAGCCTGGTGGCAGAGCTATGAGAGGAAGTAGAAAGGTTAAGGAGCATCAGGGAGTCTGAGGAAGAGATAGACTGGTGGAACCATGCTCTGTCCTTACTGAAACAGCAACAGCAACAGCCACCAGAAAAAAAAGCAAGACCAAGGAGATCCTGTATCCTCCCCCTGACAGGCTGAAGGTAGTAGCTTAAAGGAAAGGAGTGAATGGAAGTAATTCCGTGCTTGTGGTGGCAGGCAAACCCCCTCCTTGCCCACCTTGCCTTCTCAGGTGCCTCTGTACAACAGCTATGAGGCTCTGAATGTGGAAGGCCAGTCAATAGATGATGTGGATGATGGTCCCTCTTCACCAGAGCTGATGCGAAGGTCAGAAAGGCCTACCCACCCCCCCATACTACAACCACCTCTACAAAAAGGAAAAGATAGGTTATAGTTGAGGGTCACTCCCTTTTGAGGGGAACAGATGGTCCAATATGCCAAAAAGACACTCCTCTTAGAGAAGTCTACTGCTTCCCTGAGGCTCGGATTAAGGACATCACTAGGAAACTTCCAAGCCTGGTACAGTTCTTGGGCTATTATCCATTACTGCTTCTCCATGTGGTGGTGATGAAGCTGCAACACATGATCAAAGGGCAATCAAAAGACACTTCAGGGCCTTGGGGCAGCTGGTAAGGGAACCTGTAGCACAGGTTATTTTTTCCTCTCTCCTTCCAGTTGCAGGTAACAACATTGAAAGAAACAGACGAGCCCAGTGGATTAATATGTGGTTCCAGTACTGGTGTCACAGAAACAATTTTGGGTTTTTTGATAATGGGATGGCCTACACAGCACCAGGCTTCTAATGTCAGATGGAGTTCATCTTTCTCAAAGGAGGAAGAGAGTCTTTGCTCCCAAGCTAGCAGGGCTCATCTACAGATCTGTAAAAAAGGCTTGAAGGGGAAGGGGGACAACATCAGGATTGCCCACATGTTACATCCCAGTCCAGCTAAATAACACTCAGGATAGTTTTGCAATTTTTCCAAGAATGAAATTAAGATGCAAACAAGGTCAGATGCCACTCACTGCTGGTTTATTGTTATTCCCCAGCAAAAGTCACTGAGACAAGTGGTAAAGGTAGAAGTAGAGGAAAAGCAGAAAAGAGAAGCAGTATTATGGAGCATAGCAACAGTATAGTCACCACCATGGGCCTGATGACATCTTAGTGGTCCTCCGGAAGTTCAGCAGTGTCCCATTGACCTATGGTTGATGGTGGTGAGGGTCTTGCTCCCAATTCCCAAATTGTGGTGGGTCGCCACACCAGTTATAGTCCAGGCAACCCGCATTGGTCCATAGCTTGACCAATCCATGTGATGTCAGTTTTTGCCCAGATAATTGTCATTTTACACAGTTGCCCTATAAGCTTTTCCTGTCTCCTTGCTGTTTGGGCAGTGCTTGGCACAGTCATTGTGCTTCAGCAATTTTGGAGTTAACAACACAGGCTCGGGTGAGCCCTTGGGCTACACAGCTTTGGCCACTTGATAGCCAGAGGCCTACACCCTTCCCAGCTGGGTTGAAGTAACACATTCTCTTCAGCTGATGGAAATCTTGGGTGGTGACTGGCAAGCAAGAGGATGGTTTGCAGAAGGTGCTAAATAGATATAAGCAAGCTTTTTATTGGCCTGAAAGCCTGCTGTCAATTTACAGAAGCTTAAGCAAGCTTTGAGACAATTATTTTAAAGTTCCAGTCTTTCACACCATAACAAGCTGTGGGATGACATGCTGAGCTTAGAGGGATGGGATGCTAGTTAGGGCTCTCAGCTTGTTGCGCTGAGATGTTCTGGGTACGCTGCAGCACACCTGAAGTCTTACAAAGATGAGACAGGGGGTCCTGAGATAATAGAAGCCAACAGGGAAACACCAGTGAAATACCTCAAAGGAATTAAGGGGTGTTCCTCTAAGAAGGAATCACATCCAACAGCTCTGATGAAGTGCCTCTATACCAATGCAAGCAGCATGAACAGAAGGATCTGGAAGCCATTGTCTAGCAGGAAAACTATTATATAGTTGCCATAACGGAAACATGGTGGGATGATTTGCACAACTAGAGTGCTGCAACAGATGGCCATAAACTCTTCAGAAGGGATAGGCAAGGAAGGAGAGCTGGTGGGATAGCTCTATATGTTAAGGAACATTTGATTGTCTAGAGCTTAATGAGGGTGATGATAGGGTTGACTGTTTATTGGTAAGTCTCAGGGGGAAGGTCAACAAGGCAGATATCATGGTGGGATTCTGTTACAGACCACTCAACCAGAATGGAGAGGCAGATGAAATACTCTATAAGTAGCTGGAAGAAGTCTCACAATCACTAGCCCTGTTCTTGTGTGGGACTCCAATTTGTCAGATGTCTACTGGAAATACAATACAGCAGAGAGAAAACAGTCTAGGAGGTTCTTGGAGTGTCTGGAAGATAACTTCCTAACATAGCTGGTGAGTAAGCCAATGAGGGAAGGCACCCCGCTGGACCTGTTATTTGTGAAAAGAGAGTGACTTGTGGTTGATGTGACTACTGGAGTCTGTCTTGGGCATAGCAATCACAAAGATCATGGAGAAGGGTCAGCAGAACTGTTACCTTGGGCTTTGGGAGGGCAGACTTTGGCCTGTTTAGGAGCCTGGTTGATGGAGTCCCTTGGGAAGAAGTCCTGAAGGGCAAAGGAGTATAGGAAGGCAGGAACATTCTTCAAGAAGGAAATCTTAAAGGCATAGGAACAGACCAACCCTGTGTGCCAAAAATGAGCTGGTGGGAAGACAACTGGCCTGGCTGAACAGAGAGCTTTAGCTAGAACTCAGGGGGGGAAAAAAGAGAGTTTCTGAACATTGGAAGAAGGGGAGGTTAACAGTTGGGCTTCCAACCTAAGCGATTCTATAATTAATGATCTATTAGGTAGAAGATACTTGGAGAAATACTGTATACCTTCAGGAGCAATTAATTTGTTCAAACAGGAAAGCATCAAATTCCATGTGTCCAAATAAAGGTTTTTGTCCCCTCTCAGCTATGATTTGCAATAAGGAAGAAAACACATCATTTGGGCTAGCAAGCTGTTTAACTCTGCTTCAATGTAAGCTACTATTTCAGTAATCTCAGCTGTACAGAACATATTACTTGAATGTTTGCTATGGTCTGAAGAATAAAAGCTGAGTCAGTAAAAAACTATTGATAAAAAACCAACCCATACTACCTCTAATAAAGTTGGGTTGTTGTTGTTGTTTTTCCTACAGGAAAAAAACAATTTATAATAATAAAGCAGCCCTATTTTTAGATTCCAGGATGAAGGAGAGCCAAGTGATTGATAATTGTGATTGAAATAGTGAGCCAAGTAATTGACAATTGAATCAAGAAAAAAGTTGTTTTTTGAAGTGTGGAGTCCTCCTCTAGAGCAACCTAGATACTGTAGGGTATATAGAAGCAACTTGATAATGGAAGTAAATTACCTAAAACCTCTGCCACGCTAAACACTCACCCCTACTGCCAAACTAATTCTGGTACTTACCACCCATGTAACAGTAGGAATTGCAGGGCTGTTTTTCATTCCTGCTGGCAAGTTATATACTTTTCCTGTTAAGAATGAATAGATGATACTGAAATCTCTAAATTACGTTTGTTCTGGGTGACAGTGTTAGGGAGTTTATTTTCTTCTTCCTTTCTTTTTAAGTTTATTCACTATCCTTTTAAAGGGAGGAGTGACTAGATTAGTTGTATTTTTCTGGTGAAGGGAGAAGACTTGTCCTTCTCTAGTGAGCAGCTGAGCAGGATGAAGAAACTTTGTGATGTGGCAAGGAGGAAATTCATAGTATGGAACTGTGAACTCACAGCTCAAGCAGAGGGACTGACGGATGGTAGCATGAAGGAAGGAGCAGTCAGGGCCATTGGAAAGAGCTGTCTGAAGGACAGCAGGGGATGAGGGAACAGCAGTTCAGTTCAGCTCAGAAAATAATACAGAAATGGAAAACAAAGCCTGGAAGTAAGTATCTGCCTGCAGTAACTCAATGGGCAGGGGGAGAAGGTATAAACCTTACTTATTTCTATTCTGACAGACTTGCTAACTTCAATTTTTCTGGTTGGTTGATTTGTTTGTTGTTTTTATTCTTGCTTTTTTTCCAGTTTCATTTTGTCTTTTTGTGTTATTTTACTTTTTTAAAAAAAAAATATTTTAGAAGCATTCCACTGTTCTGTAAGGAATGCAGAATTAGGAAAAGGTTTAGACAGATTTACCTCAGAGTCGTAGCTGACTCAGGACCCCATTCACTAGGGTTAATGACCTTTGATTAACACAATTTGCCTGGCAGCCAATTCTGCTCAGCATGAATATCAGTCTTCACTGAAAAGTTACTGGGCAATTAATATTGTTGTTGTAGCCCAAATACAGAAGTGCACAGAAGCACGATGCACCAAGGGCCTTCACAGCAGGAGACTGATACTGCAGTGTGAGTGATTAAAAAAAATATTTTGATGAACTATAAGAATGAATTGGTGCTAAACTAGGCCAATGGCATAAAAGAAGACACAAGAAGCGTGTAAGTGACTTCTTGGTTTCCACAGCTTGCAGTGTGGGGGTTTGTATGTGCTGGAGCCAAGGAGTCTGGTTCTGAAATAGCAGATTTGTTTATGAGATGTGGAGTCTGCAGGTTCCTGTGAATAAGGGTCACTTCATATACACAGTATATGAATATATAAAGAGCTGTGATGCTACACTGAGCCCCAGCTTAATTTCCTGCTTTGCCACAAACTTCCTTTGTGGCTTTGAGTAAGTGATATTAAGCCCATATATTGAAAGATATCTGGATACGTGCCTACACTTGAATTCATTAGGATCTAGTAACCATATTTTGCATTTCAGCTTTTTTTTAAGTGCCTAGGATTCATGTCTAGTTTTATAGAAAATTTATGGTTCTTTTTCTAAATTACTTGTGAAAGTTCTGTTGTCAAATGAATGTTCAAAGGCATGCATTGAAACAGAATAACATAGAGCATCATAGAAATTTGTAGTTCCTTTTCATTTAGTGCTGTCATTTGGACAATGATTAACTGTACAAACTAAATACAGATTTAGAAGCAATTCTCACCTAAAGTTGCCTTTAGTTGTTCACAGCGAGAAAAAAAAATATTCAAAATTATTCAGGCTTCTAAAACCAAATATGTAGAACTGAAATTTATCTGCAGATAATTTGAAAGCAGAATATTAACAAAATATTCCAAGCAAGTCACCCCACTGCCTTAGGAAAGAAGAAAGTTTTATTTGATGCACTTTTATTTCCAAAATTTTCATCAGTTGAGTTTTGGCTCTTGCAATTTTCAAATTTCCATTTTAAAATTTAGTTTCAAAATAATAAATTACAATTTTAATTTTTTAAAATAAATTACAATAAATTACTTTTTTTCTTCCCAAAATTGTCTTCACTTAGTAAGTTTTGTTGTGCAATTGTATATCTATTTTTGACTAGTTCAATGATGAAATATTTTTTTTCTTTGGATTTACTGATTTGTAATAATTTAAAATTGTTTAGGACGTTTTCTAACAAACTGATTTTCAACAATGAAAAGAAAATAAAATAAGATCTTAGAATATTATTTATTTATTTATTTGATCAGTGACACTTTTTGACCAACTGCTTGGCTTATATTAAGCTGTTTCCTTGATACCAATTACATGACATTAGGCGTCCTGTTCCAGCATCAAAAAATGTTTTATCTTAGAATTGTACCTTTAGAAGTGAGAAACCTTTGCAATTCCAGAGGTGATCTGAAGCCTATCGTATTTAAATATTTAGTCTCAACTATCTTAGAAAGAAAAAACGGTGTGGCAAAGGCAAAAAATCTATATAGTCTTTCCTTTTGTATCCTAGTGCTTTAAACAGAAGTAGGAGCATAATCAACACCCAATCCCCCCACTCCCCCCAGATGATACCAGCATGATACCTAGCTGATACGTGATTTAGCACCTGCACAATTAGGGCTAAAAGCCAAATCCAACTATCATTTCTGCACTATGCAACAAAAACTAATCTGTCTGAAGTCTTCTGCATTCTCTGGATAGCTATATATAAAAAAATTTATGAAAGATAAACTATAAGTTCAAAGATGTATGTGTACATATATATATATAACTTCTCTATTTAAGAACAAAAGTCTCAAAATGATAACAGAGCTAGTTTTATTGCCTTGAGTAGACTGTCATTTTTATATGATAAGCTTTCCTTGTCAGGTTAGATTACTTCTTTGATTTGACATGGAACTAAGACATTTTAAACAATTCCTACCTATTTTTCTCTTCTCTTTCTCTGTAAAACTTGAACCACAGAATCTATTCAGGAATCATATTTTTTTTTCTGTCTCTTTGATCTTGTACCCTTCTTTCAAATTTCTTCAATCTTTCCCCACTTTCTTCTGTGTCTGTCTGCTTTTTTTAATTTTACTTCATCTTTAAAATTTCCTTGCCATTATCACTTGACATTCTTTATGGAACGACTCATTTTAAGTTGATTTCTTGTAGAATATGTCTAATTCAATAACATGTATGACATTATCTCAGTAAATTTAATTCCTCATATTAACAGTTTTAAGTTAAAGAACAATGAACAACCCTAAAGACTGTAGCTAGAATTTTTTCACCTTCTCGGAAGCCACTGAGGTAGTGCCACCTTAAAAGTGATAGTACTATTTCATGTACAGCATTGAGAAAGTTTAAGATTTCTTGAGTAGCTATTCTCATAATTATCATGACCAAGCTGAGTAGTATTGCTATTTCTTGAGTAGATATTCTCATAATTATCATGACCAAGCTGAGTAGTATTGCTAATTCTGTAGACACACCATTTAGCTTTTAAAAGATTAATAGGCAAACTTTTTTTTTTCCTCAGAATTAACTACCGTGCATTCTTCAGACCACTGTTACCTCTTGAGTATTCCTGAGGTAATCAGTGTGGGGTTTTTTATAAACATTTGGTTTCATTTTTTGCTCTTGCTTCCCAATTCTGCAAAGCCAATGTTGTTTTCTTCTGTTTGTCTGTGATTTATTGTTTGATACGCTGCTTTGTTTTGTAGACCAGCAATCCATGTACCTTTAGCACAGGTTATTTACAGACACTGACCAACAAGTCTCAGAAATATTGGTGCTTTATTCAGCCAACAATGTGTAACACTAAACCCATATCGTAAGCAATAACTGAGTGTTAATATCACTCCTTCAATTTGTCATCATTTGTCCATTGTCACTTTGAGCTTTTGGGATGACTGAAGTAACAAATGAGTTGTCTCTTCTCACACTGATTTTGTTCCTTAGGGAAGAATTTGTCTTTTAGCCCCATTTAAAACAACTTGATCTGGTGCCAAGCTGAGGTTTAAGTACCCAGTTTTGCTCTTGGCAGATTCTTTTTGCTCTTTTGTTCACAGGCTAGTCCAGATCTTTGTAATAAAATATGACTCAAGTGTCTGTGCTGTATTTTTTGCTGAATCCCAAATATTTGTCCCGTTGAAGTTCCCTTGGATGTTTTATTCTGAATGAAAGAACTTATTCCCACAGCAGAATAAAAACTAAAATGATGGCCAGATGGTCAGTAGAACTCTTCACCTGTAGGAAAGAATGATTCCTCTCTTCCTGCTTTTGGAAAGGCAGAAAAGAACTCCATCAAGTCTGGCTGACACCCTTTGGATCTTAAAAAAAATGGTTGTCTACTTCTTGCTGCATTCAACTTGGACGTGAGAGAACTGGCTCCTATCCTTCCAAGACCATCATGTTTGGAAGGTCATGGAGACCAGTGGAGATCTGCAGTGCCTGAAGACAGGCAAATGATTTACTCGTCTTCAAAAAGAGACAAAAAAAAAAACCCCAACAAGGCAGGGAAATTCAGTCTGGACAGATTCAGTTTGGGCCCTGGGACAATCATAGAGTGAGTCTTTTTGAAACACATTTCTGGGCATGTGGAGGAGAAGAGGGTGACCAGGAACAGACAGCATGTGTTTATCAAGGGTGAACCATATTTGAAAAACCTGACTATCTTCTATATATTCTTGTAACCAAGTTAGGACTTTATGGTCTGGAGGGGTGGACAACTGGGAAAAAGCTATTTGGATGTTCAGCCCCAAAAGGTCATGGTTAATGTGTCATGTTTTAGCTAGAGGTCCACAGAAGGAGAGGACTGCAGGGGTCTGAGAACTGTCCTTATTAATGCTTTTATCATTTAACACCTGACCTGGGGGATGTAACAGAGCACACGCTCATCAAGTATGCAGATGACGCCAAACTGGGGAGGCAGTTTGATATGCTCCAGGATAGGATCCCATCCACAGGAACCTGGATATATTACAGGCATGGGCCAAGAGGGATCTTGTGAAACTGAGCAAGGACAAATGCCAAGTGCTGCCCCTGGGACAGAGGAGCCCCTGTAACCGCACAGACTCGGGACAGACCAGGAGCAGCCCTGCAGGAAAGGTCCTGGAGTTTAGTGAGCCCTCAGCTGAACATCAGTCAGCAAAGGTCACCAACAGCTTTGGTTTGAAAAGGAGCATTGCCAGCCAATACAGGCAATGATTATCTCCATCTGCTCAGCGCTCGTTTGACTGTATCTGTGGTATTGTTTTCCCCATGGGGAGAGGCTGAGGAACAGGAGTTGTTTCAGACTGGAGGACGGGGCACCTAACAGCAGCCCACCAGTACCTGTGGAGGGGTTGTCAAGGGGATGGAGCCAGGCTCTTCACAGCTGTATGTGATGAGAGGATGAGAGGCAACTTGAAGAAGTTGAAATAAGAGAGGTTTAGACTGCATATGAGGAACAACTTTTTCCCCATGAAAACAGCCCAGCAGTGAGACAGGGTGACTAGAGAGACTGTGCAGTGTCTGTCCTTGGAGTTTTTCAAGATCTGAGCACCCAGGTTTTGAAAGTCCTGAGCAACCAGGTCTGACCTCAGAAATGGCTCTTCTATGAGCAGGAGATTGAACTTGATGACTTCCTGAGGTCCCGTCCAACCTGAATAGTCTGTGATTCTGGGAATTACTTTTTAAATACTTTTTGTCTTATCCTCTCTACATTCTTTAAACGTTTATTTCTATTTTCCCAATTCTTTTACTTCCACTAGCTTTGATTTTCTTCGTGCGAACATGTATTTCCCCATTCCTGCTCTTTTATATTTATTCTGCTTATTCTGCTCTCCAAATTTTAGTTTGTTGGGGTGGTGGTTTTGTTTTTGTATTTTTTTTAGGGGGGAGGAATTTTTTTTTTGATTTGTCTGTTGTTTTATTTCCTACTCTCTTACTAGACAAGATGATGATATATCCTCATTTTCATTCTTTTGTTCCTACCAAAATTTTCCCTACCTTCTGTCAGAAAGATTTTAGTTAGTGTGATAGATTTACACCACTCTTCATATTCTCAGGAAAGAATGAAAGCTTTTTGTTTGCATTTAGTATCTGTTTTCATCTCAAAGGTGTATCCATCTTATAAAGCTTAAAAAAAAATCTTTTTATTCAACATATAGTATTCCTGTAGTGTTATATTTTTTTTAACAGTATATACTTTGCCAAAGCTGGTACCTAAATTAAAAAAAAAAAAGAAAAAGAAAAAAAAAAAAGAAAAAATGGTGTGCAGCTTTTCAGTGTGGTAAGGTTGTGTTTGTAGCATGATTTTTTTCATGTAAAACTAGAATAGATTATCGTGGTTAGGTTTTTGTGACTTGCCCCTTGCATAATATAGACAAAAGATCTCCCTTGGATTTTAGACTTTCATCATCTTGGTTTGTGTGCAGCTTTTCCTCCTCTTTCTTTGTAATAAATACACATTTTAGAAAGAAAACATGAGAATGATGACCTAGTCTTGCGAAAGGTACTGTGCAAATATTCAAATGGATTTTTTAAGTAAGTTTCAGGTAATTATGAAGCTCAGTACTAGCCATATAGATGCAAATCTGTTGTTTAGATAAAGTAATTAGCTGCGTTCTTAAGTTGTATGGACTCCCACAACAGAGTATTTAAAATGGAGATAAATATACATATATATAACAATAATTTATTGAGATCTTGGAATGATGTGGCAGTTTCATGGGGAAACAGGATGATCCATTGCTGTTCAGTAGTGACAGAAGTCTCCATTGTAAGAATCCTTGTAGCAGCAGCATCTTTAGCTGAATCAGGTGAAACTCCCCATACTGCTCTTACGTTCGGTTCTTTTATTTCAGCTGCCCATGGTCATATGTGATCAGCCCAGCATTACATGTAAACCATTACTATTGATTATCTTAACCTCATACAAGAACTGACCCCTGTTACCATTTCTAAAGAAACAGTTCCCCTTGGCTACTTACAAATATCTTATTTATGGATAGTGTGACCATTTCTGCATCAGAAACCACCCAGGGGACACTTTGGATACTTCATCAAGGAAGTCAGCCAACACATTTAAGCATACAAATCAGATGAGACAGAGCAGGAGTGGCTTTAGGGAATTTCAAGAACTTTAGAAAATTCCCATCTGGAGGGATCTTGTAACAATCAGTCAAATACTTGATACTAAAGGTTCAATCAATCATCTTGTTTCCAGTTGATCTCAAACCTGTCCCTTATTTCATCTCTGCAGTTCCCAGATCACTCAAGGACTTAATGACTGTAGTGCAGTCACTGGGTGTGCTAACTAGTTCAGCCCTGATACCTAGCTACAAAGTTGTACCTAAAGAACAAATGTGATTTGCATAATTGCATAATTTAAACCTGATGGCTGTTGCCACACTTACTATATTAAGATAAAAGAAGGGTGGGATACTGAGGATATAGTGCTACAGGGAAGAGGATTGTTTTGCCCTGTCTGCTGATGAAGATTTTTTCCCAGTATGGATGCTGGAGATTTTGAAGGGAGGTATCTGATATCAGATTATTCAAACAAGAAATGGTGTCCCAGCTTCTCTATCACATATGGATGCTTTGCTAAATAAGTTCTTAGAGATTTGTATGTTATGGTATAATAAATGTAAGAGTGAAAACTTTTTATTGCTGGTTATTCAAACACTTAAAATCCTCTTCAGAAGAACCAATATTCCTTCAACTGATTCCAAAGAGGTACCAAAACATCACTTAAAGCTCCCAATTTTTTTTCTGAAAACAGATAGTGATTAACATCTTAAAAAGAGCTAACTAGACAGAAAATCTACAGCATAAATACTGGTGGTTTGAATTTGACATCACAAATTCTCCCCATGTTTCTGATATGTCTTTAGCTGTAACATACCAAATGACTGTCTCATTTAACATTTGATTATTGTAGTTCCATAGAAACACCCATCTGGATGTATTTCTTTGTCTGTTTTTTGTGGGGTTTTTTAATCTTACATATTCTGTGGTAGTAGATACGTACTAATCTTACCAAAAATAGACCTGCTTTAATACTCTAAAATTTGTATAGAGATTAATTTAAAGCTTCACAGGTAAATATTTTAATTGGATTTTATTTTACTTAAATAATTTAATAATTTTATAATTTAATCTAATTCCCTTATATATTTAACACCAAACAACCCCAAAATCCCTCTCCCAACTGTAAATGGGTCTGTATCTTTAAAAACGCAGCTCTGTCCCTAGAACTATTTTCCATTTTCCTTTCATGCAATATGTGCATTCTCCTTTTGATAGCTTTGAGATGTTCAGCACTAAGCATGTGTTTGAAGAAAAGTTGTACAAGACTATAAGGAGAAGAAGTCGATACTACAGTTTTGTAAATCCTTGCTGTTTCTTTTTCTGTTTGATCTACACCATCACACCAATAGCACAGATTGCACCTTCATATTCTTCATATAGTACAAAGGTAAATAAAACTAATTTCTGTTGCTTCGTTTGCATTTTTAAAATTTTGCTTTCCTGCTTTTAAAAAGTGAAATGTAGGTCAAGAACTCATAGGATAATTTTATGTTGAGAAGAGTCTGTCTGTTCTCAAACACATTTTGTTGGGTTTTTTTTTACTGTTTAATCACTGAGTCCACTGCTCAATTCAGTTATACAACAAATTTTATATATATATATATATAAAAATATAGGTGATGCTTTTATTGGTTTTCTTCTATAAACTCTAAATTGTCATTTACTTTGAATAAGACTTACAGGACAAAGAAGTATTGGTTGTGACTGCTCCCTCTCTGGGTGCACAAAACATTTACACACAAGTGATTTCAATTATACTGGGATTTTTTTCCCTTTCTTTGCAATTTTCAGAGCAATCACAATAGTTCTACTGTTCTACATTTTTCTAAAAGCTATATCACACAATTTTAATGTTTTGTACGTATACTTTGCGAAGCTTGTTTAATTATTCTAGACCAAACTTGGTTGCTTGTGTGGAGGTAGGTACTGCAGGTAGTTTTGCTGACTCAGGAAAAGATGGTGTCAATAAATAAGGAAAATACAACTACAATCTGCCAGCTCTTGTTGAATAAATGAGCATTTTTATTTTTTTTTTAAATTTTCTTTGCTCACAGTTCATCCAGGATGTTTAATTAAATACTTTTACTCTGGTCTTGGCCTCCAGAGCTAAGTTATGAAATACTAAACCAACTTTTTTAGAATGGATTGAGAGGATGGCGGGTGCTCTTGCTTTCCCATTCCTGTGGTGACTGTATACGGTGCATGACAGAGAGCTAGTTCTGGCACATTGTGGATTTCAGAGTCTGTTTCTGTCAGAGTGGCTCTTGTCAGCCAGTTCCCCAGGACTGTACTAATATTAGTTCAAAGAAACTAGCTTTGTCTTCTATACTTAGTGGGATGATAGGAAAATGTTTGAAAAGAAGAAAGCAGTAATACAACAAAGGCAAAGTGTCAGTGAGAGGGAGTCTATGAAAACAACGAGCACTCCAAACAAATATAATAAACTAAATGCTCTTTTTGTTAAAATACATACTTTCAGTCACACATCTTTCATGATTTATTTCTTTTTTTACAGGTGAGGCAGGGTATGTAGTCTATCTGTAGTTCATAGAATCATAGAATCATAGAATCCTAGGGTTGGAAGGGACCTTAGTAGATCATCTAGTCCAACCCCCTGCCAGAGCAGGGCCACCTTAGAGCAGGTTACACAGGAACGCGTCCAGGCGGGTTTTGAATGTCTCCAGAGACGGAGACTCCACCACCTCCCTGGGCAGCTTGTTCCAGTGCTCTGCCACCCTCAAGGTAAAGAAGTTCCTCCTCATATTTAGGTGGAACTTCCTATGCTCAAGTTTGTGCCTGTTACCCCTTGTCCTAAAGAATGAAGAATATGAAGAAGAATATCCATGAAGAATATGAAGAAGAATATCCATGTTCATTATTATGTTTGACTCAAGGGGTTTTGTGGCCCTCAGGACAGGAAGGTACCAGATGTCATGAACTATACATGCTGATAATCAAAAGAAGGCTGAGAAATTAACAGGTTGAGTGAGACGTAAGGCACAGTCCTATGAGGTAAATACTTCCCTCTTGTTTCTCTAAGCATACTCAAACTCTTGGGATGTCAGGGGAGATGGTATAATCAACAGTCAATGCACTTTAAGATCATGCTATTTATATACTTTTTTTCATCACAACAATATTTTTTTATTTTAACAGTGTCAGAAAGAAATTATTCATTAGCAAACAAGACTCCCTGAGATAACCACCCACTTAAAAAATATTTGAAACTAAGTTAAAAATGATTTTGTTAAATAAAATAACTTACTGTTATGACTGGATCCTTCCAGGATGGCACTGAGAGCTCATTTTCTGCAATGCATAAATCCCTGTAGCTTCCTTTCATAGAAAGGAAATAATCTGAATTTCAGACATCTTAGGAGCAAATCTTAATACATGTCCCTAGATGTCTTTCGGGCACACAAATTTGTCCCTGACCGATTAGGCCAGGGCAAAGGAAGCTGAGAAAGGAGTGACTGTGAGGGCTAGGAAAATCTGATGTGGCCTTTTTCAGTTTGCAGTTGTGAAATGGAGCAAATCTGTGCATTAGGTTTTCCCTCAGTAGAGCAGGAGGTGTGGGATGCTTTGAGGACCTCAGTGTAGATGAAAAGTGATGAATTCAGGTAATCAAAGCCAAGTTAACAGCAGACAGATAGATGAACTAGCACTGGAGAGTAATTGACAATCCAAGAGCATCTCTGTCACATATGTTTTTCCCTGCTTTAAGATGATCTTTCAGAATTGCCATGCTGATTACTGTTCCCTCTCACTGTCTCTGGAGATATGTTTATTTCTGGCATATCTTTATAAGAAATTATTTCCTCGGGTCCAATAGATTGATCTCAACTTTGATATTCCATTAGCATGAGATTCCCCGTAGTGAAAAGGAGGAGGATTTTGCTTTTTTCTCTTCTCCTACTAGAATTCCTTTCTTCCCCAAAAGAATATGTCCAGTACATGAAAAAAAAATAAGAAGGAATGTCATATAATACATACTATGGAGTTGAAATAACTTTTAATTGTTATACTAACTTTCAATTCCTAAAATAATATAATATTTTCATCGGTATATGTTTCTGTCATTGTAATGAAAATGTTTTGATATTTTCAGTTTACTCTGGGTCTTAGTAAATTTATTTACAATTTATATTTATGCAAAAAACATATACCACCCATACCTTAACCAAGTGCAGGTAGGTAGAAAAGATTCTTGAATTTATATATCTTGGTTTATTTACAGTTTGAGCATAGAATAGGAATTACTGTAAAGAAGCTGCTGCCATTTTACTTATTCCATGCTTTAACCGATTTCATTTTAAAGTAAAAATGTAAAACCTCTGCCTGTCAACCTGTAACTAAATAATGAATGCACTATGAAATAAAGAATAACATAAAATTATTGATTTTGGCATTTGACTAACATTTGAATGTGTAGGTAAATCCTGGTGCTTTATGTAGCTAATGAGACAATTCCATTTTACAGTTGGAAAAGTCAGGAAATGTAGTAAGTTGCCAAAATTATTGTGTCAGAGGACAAATGCCAGTCTCAAGCTTGGCTGATAAGGTATAATGAATTATTTAATTAAACTATGCTGTAAGAGTAATCATACTCTGAAAAACAATGCTGTAATTTTTAACCCTTTCTGTATTTTCAGATGTGCAATGTAAAAATTATGTTTCTTCAATGGAAGAATACAATATCTTAATTCACAACATGCAAAGTCTTATGATGAGTTAATAGGAACCCAGAATTGTAAAGCCTGTATTTTGTCAAATAATTGCTTTATTATTGGTACACTATATTTTCCCCTGGACTTCATGGAGCTGAAAAACTTAATAACTGTAACAAACCTTAGTTTGACAGCTATATACTGAATGTTATTGCTACTACTGTTTATACTTCAAGGAATAAGCTTTATGTCTTCAAAACTACTGTAATGTACTTCAGGGACTAATTTATGTGTGGTCAAATCTACCGTAATATTATACCTTTCTGGATACATCCACTCCAAATCTCTAGAGGGCCCCGTTAATTTCTGTTAACAGAGTAGGTTCAAATACTTCATGCCATGTCACATTATAACTATGTATTTTCATAGCAATGACATTTTTGCAGGTATTACTTCTCAGCTGACTTTTCTGTCTCTGCTGACTGAAGTTTGCCTACCACTGTTAATTTTCAGTAGTTTGTGATCACTAGAGAAAGAAAATACATCTTTAGATATCCTATTGATTTATGCATGTGTGAAATGCTAGGAAGTAGATAGAAATACAGTAAGCTTTTGAACTCTATTGCTGAAGAAATTGTATAATCGGAAATTTAGCAATCAAGAAACTACATGTGAGCGGTAAAACTGAAATATCATAATAAGTACATGAGGCTACTAGGAAATATTTTAACACAATGTACCAAATCTTGATGGAATCCTAAACTTGAGGTGAGGGGAGGTAGAAAATAAAAATTCCTTCATTAAGCAACAAGTTAATTTTTATGAGAAATGCTCTTTAGCCTTGAAAACTTCAAAAAGCTAAGGATCAAGCAAGATATTTCATTGCGTAGTGCAGTCATAGCAAAGCTACTCAGATGAGCCATTTGTAACCTGGGTTTGCATGCACAAGATACCTGTCTTTTTGTATGTCTTAAAAACCTGGCTGGATTCTGACAGTGGACAATGGACATAAAGCATGTCCATATATATGTATGTATGATGCTATCAGCCATCTGATATAGTACCAGTGAACAACTGCATAGTTTTCAAAGCAAGCAGTTTAATCCCATGAGACCATCTTTCTCATTATTGTAACAACAGTAGACTTTTAGTTGCATACTTCAGTGATTCTGAGAGTAGAAAACAATTCATGGCCAAGCTGGAGGTGAGCAACAGAAAACCCATTAGAAGTTTATGCAATATTATTTGAAAAATTGTGTATCTAGCTATTTCTACTTTGCCAGTTATCTTGCTATCTAGATGATACTAATCAGTGTAGTAATCAGTATTAATTATCCCAAGTACTGCCAAGTTAGGAAACTCTTGGTGTTATCGCAAAGAAAGATGAAACATGAAAACAAATTTGAAAAGAAAAAAGTTCTCAGAACACAGCGTTTTTTTTTCTTCCTCCAGCTCCTTTTCTCCTTCTCACATGTACAAGTCACTAATTAGTGTATCTCATTAATGGGAGTCTTGTGCTCAGTAAATCTTTCTACATTGCGTAGGGGCTTGAGAAACACTCATATCAGAGAAAAGATTGCCTGTTCTTCCAAAAGATGTTAATATATTCTATCTGCGTGTTATAAAGTCCTGATCTCAGGTAACAAAAGTGGCTTAAACTTTTAATACTGAAACAGTATGTATCTTTAAGAAATTTGAAGAAAAAACATAGGCATGACAAATCTATAGGCAAAGCTATCTTCAAAATCTTATAAAATAGCAAGCTAAATGGCCTATGACAAAAAGGCTCCGCTGCTCCATCTGGAGACAGAATTTGATGAAAAACTTTGGGTGCTCTTGAATTCTTCAACAAGGTGTTTGCCCTGTATAGTACTTTCCCCTGTGTTTAGTCCTTGTTTAGAGAATAACAGATCATTTTACAAGTAGTTTGTTAAAGATATAAAAAATAGAAAAGGACAACCCTGAAAACTAGCTGCAGCTTCCTATAGGAAACTGGCTTAAAGTCAGCTAGGCAATTTCTCAGTTAAAAGCTTTTGTTATGTAGCATCTGTAAATATGAGGTGAGATGAAATTTTGCAAGGGGTGTGAATTGAGTCATATGTCACAACTAACATCAATAAAAAAAATATATAAAACAACCACAATTTCATTTTCTTCAGTTTGTTCTTCATTCTCACCACTCGTTAATGGACTTCTGATGCTGGGGCAAGCAAGCTCAACCTACATTGTCCTTTGCAAGCTGCAAACAATCTTTAAGTTCCTTTCTTTCTATATCTTCTCTGTAGTATTTTGGTTATGACCAGAATTATGGTTCAAATGATCACCTCCGTTTCTTGGGTTGAAAGAGTGAGATTGAGGATGTTAGTGTTCCAAGGATATGAAAACTACCATTGTGCAGATTTTTGAGACGATTGCACTTTATTGTCAAATTTTAGGTCACCATTCCTCACAGCCCCATGACACTGATGCGTGCTGGTGCCACTCTGGTATTGACATCAGTTTTTCTGCAGATCCCGAACTACTGATACGGAGTTTTTCCCCGCTCTGAAGCTGAGAAGTCAGCTGATGGTTGCAGCCACTTGGGAACAAGTCTTTCAAAACAAACCAGCACAGAAAAGATGTGGAATGAAATGAAAAAGGCAGATTCGTGAAGATGTTTCCTTTGGCAGCATTTGTCTCTCAGTGTCTCTGGTTTCTTCAGAGTTCAGGGCTCTTCACTTACTCCTACGATGGAAGATGAGGTCTGGCACCAGGGAGCAGATGCACTGAATTGACCTCCCAAGCACTTCACGCGGCACTCATGCCTGGGAAATGTGCCAGCATGTTACAGTTGGTTCCCAATGCTGGGAATACAAGGTCAGCATCTACAGAGGACAGGAGGATGGTGAAAGCAATAGTTATCTCTATAAAAGGGATATTCTGCAAGTCTGTAAGAGGCAGTATGTGCCCAGGTCTTAGTCAAGATCCAGGCAAAATTGGACAGCAAAAAGCCCTTAATTGTTAACAATCTCCACTAAGGTTGTACTTCTTATTTAATACCAAAAAACCAAAACAAACTGAAACAAAACAACACCCCCTAAATCTTCTTATTTAAAACACAAGGTAAATAATGAACAGCAGACAGTGTACAACATGGGAGAGAAATCTTTTGTCATATATGGAGCTGCTCTTCCATTTAATTGCTAGACTAAATTTCTGTCGTCTGGAACATGGGTGTCTGGAGTGACAGAAATAAGAGTCTGGGTACCATATTTAGTCCTAGTAGTTTGAAAATAAAAGCAGGGTAGTGCATCAATTCTTTTTAGCATCCTCCTTTATTCTTTACAGTGCTAATACAATTGGCATTCTGGACAATTTTGATGATTCTCCTTTTTTACTCAGTGCCAAGATATGTTTTATTTTTCTTATTTTCTATCTACATTTTTGTATTAAAAAAGTTGTTCCTTGGCCTATATTCCTCAAATAGGTGTCTAAAATAGAGCATGAAAGTTAAATAGACACAGATGCGACTTACAGTTCTACAGTCACATATATACATGGCTGGTTTTAAATCTGTGAAATGCAGCCTGTTATTGTCATTCCTAGTCCAGTATTTTGTCATATTCTCTGAATGTTTCTTCCTGTAGCATAATTATTGTTCTGAAGGGTTTTATTTCTGTTGTCCATTTTGTTCTGAAAAAGTAATTATCACAGGGTTGGTGTGGGTGGGGGAGGATGGTGAGAAATACCCAATTCCTTCTCAAGAGTAATTCTCACCTACAGTAAACTACACCAAGCAGTTTCTATCAACTATTGCAAAATTAACAGTGACAGGTTTCTAGCTCAAAGGTTTGGGTTTGGTTTGGTTTTTTTTGTTTGTTTTTTTTTTTACTTTTGTACTCTAATAATGCTCCTCTTTCTGCATTTTACAAGATTACATTCATTTATAACATGTGACTTCCCAGAACTCCAATTAGTAGGGTAAAGCAGTTTCTTGGGGGTTTTATTGGCTTCCATGTTAATTCGGTTTCATGTAGTCTGAGAATTTTAAAGCATACTGGTTTTTAGAATTCATTTAAAAAGTCAAAAGTGATGTGATTTGTGGTCTGTAATTTGTGTTTATAGAGCTTTTCAGGAAAACTCTTCTGGATTAATGCAAGAAGGAATGGTTCTCTGTTGCTGTGCAAATGAACTCTAAGGCTCCTTGCACTGCAATAAACTATTGAACTAATTGAAGGATCAAATCCATAATTAATTCTTTTATTTTTCTTTAATTTCTTTTTAAATTCTCTTTCCCAGTTATATTGTAATTGACACTGTTGTAAGTTTATGTTATGCTGAGTACATAGACAAATCCTGTGCTAGGATAATGGTTCTGTCTTGAGTTTTGGAATAAGAAGCTACTCACCCCACATCAGTATCAATTTTACGGTCATATTAATCTGTAGATAAAGAGAAGTCAGATAAACATAAACAGCAAGTACAAAAAATACGGCAAACCACAAATATTTTTGCCAGTGCATGTCATATTTCCCATGTGTTATGCTGCTGATGTTGAGGAAACTGTCATTTCACTGGTCAACACAGAGATGGATGTCTGTAAGCATGTATTACAATTTGGGGAAAAAAGGGTAATAATTTATATTGGAATTGCAACTATTCACTATGTCTTTAAGTCAATTTGTGAATTTATATTTTCATCTGATGATACTTCTCACAAAATTCTCTGTCAGGTTTGTAGAACCATAAGGATCATATTTTTTTCCTGCAAATTAACTTAAAGTGACAGGCAGATGTCCTAGGTATTTTCCCATTTGGCCTATAGCCATCAAGGAACAATGCAGGTGTGTAACGACACACAAAAACGACCTGGTTTTTCCTTGGAAGGATTTTCAAGGCAGCATACCAGCTATGAAAAACCCTACACATCCATTAATTTATTTTTTTCCTATCAGAATATTTTAGTCATCACTGTGAATCCTTACAATGGAGCTCTGTATTGTAAGGTTAAGTATCAGCACATCAAAGCATTCATTTGGAAACTATACCACTGCTGGAGCTCCAAAGTAAAAGGGTTTGATTTTGTTTTTGTTTAAAGTCTGTGTTATTCAATATGCACTCTTTGTTCAATACTTTTTAGTGCCTTAACTCCTCTAGGCGTCTGTGTTTCTCCCTACACTTAATTACCAATGCTTGAGTTTGTTAGAGAAGAAACCTGTCTCCCTGTAAATAATGCACCTAAACATTTATGAGCTGAATTTTCTATGCCACATCTTAAATAATCACTGAAACGGGGTACTGCTTTATATAGCTGGCTGGATAGTTTGCCTTTTTAGCTATAATTTTATTGATTTCTTTCTTAAAAAGTAATGTAGAAAGCCATAACTTAATGTGTTGGAGCAATTTTGGATAGAAAAAAGGAAGCAGAAGTAGTTAGATATAAAGTGGTAATTCAATGGAGATGTTTTAAACATATTTAAATCATTTTAATATGATTAGAATTTTCAGCTTTATTATAAAAAATAATATAACTGCTTACCCCACAAGCATTTTCTTTTAATTATTCATACATCCTCTCTCTTTGCTCTCTTCTATTTGTGTGGGAAGTTGGGTGCTTGTTGGATTTTCTTTTACTCAAAATAGCATTCTGGATTCCTGTAGCATATATTATGCATTAGCTGAAAATGCGGCTTCTGTGGCTAGTCATGGTCTCTTACGAATAAATTCAACTACTCTTAAGACTCACGATAAGTAGTTTGGATATGAGTAGACTCTGAATTATCAAATTCTGAGTAATTAAATTGTTTCGCACTGAGATAGTAAAGTTTGATTATGTCAGTTTTGTCATTGCTTTATGCCAAATTGCCATCTCTCAGATGGGGAGAAGCTCCTCTTAATATTCTATCCAGTTCAACAGAAAGGATAGTCTGAATACTTCAGATGTTCCTCACTTTCCTTACCATGATAAATCACCTGGTATGATTGAAAAAAATTTGCAAGTGAAATCACTTTCACCTCTTGTATGTGCAACTTTAGATCAAAGTATTTCAAGGGAAGAGGATCAACATTTATAGAGTTTTTAAGGATTTAAACTGATATTCAATTTTGTTCACAATGAAGACCTGTTAGTACTGCTTTTCTCCCCTTTCTTTTTCTTTTTTTTTTTTTTTTTCCACCTGAACAAAACTACATCTGTGAATGTGCAACGGTGAAACTAAACTCTTTGTTAACATAAGGGAATGGAAAGTAACACTGACTTCCTGAGGCAGGTTCCACAGTCAGAGCATCTATGCCTTAGGTGTTTAGTACACAAAGATCCATAAAGCACATTTCTTCA
>VXBO01014955.1:0-13675 GCA_013400135.1 Rhinoptilus africanus | reverse complement strand
CTTCATTTAGTCTAGACGTCAAAAGTCACAAAACACTCCCAGTACTTCATTATGGGATTAAGACACAGTTCAAAATAAGAAAAATCATCAACTGTAATAAGTCACAGGAAAAGAGAGGTGAAGGTCATTTAATTGTTAAACCAACAAGTTTACTTGGTATGATACCAGGAGGAAACCATGTTCTTTGCTGTAGATTAAGGCAGAAAAAGAAATCTAATCCAATGAAGATTTTTAAAAATTATTATTATTTACAAAACAGCTCTCATGTTCACTTGAATACTGAACGAACAAGCAAGATTCACTGGCTAAGGACTAAAGAGGAAAAGTGGTACCACTGGGAGTTTCCTGTTCAATATCTTGTCCGTAAATGAGGCAAGTTTCTATTCCTTCAGCAAAAAGAAAACTCCACCTGAAAAGCTGAATTATGCTTGAAGGAAAAGTGGTTCTTTGGGGTATGAAAATTCCATTCTGGTTTATGTAAACAACAAGC
Organism: Rhinoptilus africanus; assembly: GCA_013400135.1. NCBI lineage: Eukaryota > Metazoa > Chordata > Aves > Charadriiformes > Glareolidae > Rhinoptilus > Rhinoptilus africanus. The sequence goes on along the minus strand of VXBO01014955.1, from coordinate 13,185 downwards.
AGAAGCTCTGAAGCCTATGGTTAATACCGTATAAATATGGCAAAATATATTAAAACTAACGAAGAGACAAAGTTTCCATCCTACAACAGTGCAGGGATAATAAAGAATTGGAGGTGCTAAGATGCAGATTTGGATTTTAAAATAAGGACTAAGAAATCCATAACTCTCATTCCAAGATTAATCTTTCACTTTACCTTTGTACTTATATTTATTAAAGGTCAAAAAATCAATGCTTCTAGCAGTGTAGAGATGGTTGCACATCTGCACCTTCCTGGCTGAACAGGAAAGAATTTTTGATTATGGAAGAAGAGAAAGGAAGGCATAGGGAAATTATTCTGACTGAGACCTTCCAATGCTTTCGAACTAAATATAGATCAGGCTAAAATTTTATCACATTTTCTGCAATTCATTCAGCACAGTGAAATTAAACCCACATGTGTGGGTCTTAAGTAATTTTTTTATGCAGGATAGTAAATAAGGGATAAGTATAAGAAAAAATAGTAGTTACAGCTTGATCTTTTATGTATAAAAATGTGATTATATAATAACTTTATATTCAAAGAACTTTTATTTTAGCAAAGAAATTTCATTTCTGCCTTGAGCATTTCATTATTTTATAATTGTTTTTCCATATCTAGTAATTATGATGTTAGAACAAAACCTCGTTTGAGAGTGGATTATTATTTTTTCTTATTAAAATCAAGTTACTCTGTTTTAACTCCTTAAATATTTCAGCTAATTATATGGAATTGTAAATATACACCCTACATGTCACTTTCCATTTTAACAAGATCTATATGAGTACAGGCAGTTTATGCTCAGTGTTAAGCTGCTCACAAAAACTTCTGCACAGACAAATGTTTTCAGAAGAAAGGATGCTGAACTCAGTTGACTATTGACTGAGTCCCATATGGTTGTTGCTGAATTTTACCCCATAATAACTAAGCAAAACAATTGTGTGTCATTACCAAACCTATAACAGTCTATTTACTAAATTTTTCAACAAACTTCTATGTGTTGACTGCTGTTGATTCATCACAGTAATGTATTAATTACTGCTCTTAAATCAAAAGGAAAAAAATATGCTGGTGATAACAGCTGTCATGTATCAAGTGGCAAGCAATGAGATAAAAAGGTCATTGAATGCTTTTATATGATCAGTGCATTCATGACACAAGCTAACTTGGCAACATTTACTGAATAATTTGATCTTGTCATTTTATGAAGTAGTTTCCAAAATAATAAATTGCTGCAGTTTAGTAAGCTATTGAGCACTCTTTCCTCAGGAGATCTGTGGGTTTAAAACAGTCTCCTACTTCCCCATCCCTCAGCAGTGACAGACACTAGTGTGTTCATTAAAGCCTGCCACTCTGTGTAGCATGTGCACGCTTTTCACTTTACTGATTGTACAGTAGAAGCTTTTGCTATAATCCTACCTTTCAAAATCTGTAAGCATATAGCAAAAAAAAGAAAAAATCTTTTATAGAGTTTACTAACACCAGGTTACCTAGTTGCTGTTACAGCTCTTTGTGACATTTCTTAATACCAGTAGCCTCACCTCAGCTATCAGCAAAAAGACCTAATGTTGTGTAATAATGACATTTATGGAACCTGTTAGAGGAAGATTGCAATGACAGCTCACCTGTGTGAAGAAACAGTCTGCACTTTTAACAGGCAAGGATTTTCCAACACATGGTTGTGCTTGAAGCTTTTTTGCTCTGCTTAGTAACAGCTTCCAACAGGTCAGTGTGTGGGGGAGTATGTGCCTAAACACCCCTGCTCTTGGTTAAAAGAGTATCTAGGAAATAGTAACAACACTCAGCATCAGACCATGGGCTACATTCTTTCTCTTGCCTTCTAAAAGTCTAATTCTTCAGGTTTGAAAGAGGAGTCAAAGATGACAAATGTTGGATTCATTATTTTGATAGTTCAGAAATCCTGATGTATTCACTGTGAATATCGTTTGAGGAAAGATTGCACCATTTGACTCAGCATGCAGAATTGAGAGGAGACTGGAACAGAGGTTTTCACTATGTCTTCATCCCCTCATATCCTCCAGCCCTCATCTGCGGACTATGGCAATAACTGATGTAAGCTTGGACCTTGTGGGCAAAAACATCCTACGTGCATCATCATGACAACTGAGACAGTTCAACCTCTTTTACAAGGAGCTTGAAAGGGCTGCCACATTATATTGACTCTGATTATGACACAGCCCATTTTAGCTGTGAAAAATGCAGTCCTCCTTCTTCCCTCCCTGTCACTGTCCTGTCACACCCCCAAATGTTAAAACATTTGGGGTATTCTATTAAGTGGTTATGGTAGTCATTTGTTTTGCTTGAAGATATCGTGATAGCTCAGCATGCTTGAATATTCTGTTTTTGGAAAACTGGTAAGAGAATACGTTCATCAGAACAATGGAAATGTCTTATAAAATGGCAGTTTTTCAAGTAAGGAAAATAGCTATATAATTTATTTTGAATTTTTCCCTGGAGACAGAAAAGTTGCTGCTAAATTATCAATAAGGAAATGACTACTAGAAAAAAGTTACTAAAACTGAGAGTTTTTGTTTTCTCATTTGAACAGTTGTTTCTTGATCCTTTAAGGACTATCAGGGATTGCTGTAGGGAGACATTCTGGTTATTCAAACTTAAAACTGTGCTAGTAACAGACAACTATAAAGAACCAAGAAGGCTATCTAAAGAAATCTGTGCAGTGAATTCTGACTGCAAGAAAGCATTAACTGGCAAGAGTTGGATTTGACTAGACTGGAAAAGGGTCACTGTCAGCAGGAACTGTAATGAGGAAGTTTGCTTCAGCAGAAGCCAGAAAAATATGGATTTATATTTATACTTGTCCAGCATCAGCCATTAAGAGAAAGAAATGAACCTTATACTCTGAAAACATGGTGAGTCTTCACCACAAATTGAAATGGATACTAAATTGAGTCTGCAGAGCTTGTTATTTGTTTAGTGCTAGAGGTGTTCATGGCACATTACAGACATGTAAGAAGACGAGGTCCTTGCCCTAAGGAGCTTGCAATCTAAGTTAGATAGCACCAGATAATAAATATAGACCCTGATAGTGAATGAGTGAAAAGGAAGGACAGGATGCCAGATAAGAAAAAGGGATAGTGCCCTCAGGAGAACATTCTTTCTATAGTGGATTTTTTTTTGTGGGAGGGTTGTGTGTGTGTGGGTCTTTCACATATTGCTTATCAGTTTATTGTCTAATTCTGTTTACCTGATTATTTTAGGCTTTTTTAAAGGTCCATATCTGAGTATCAATAAAATCATATGCCAGTATGAAGTAGAGTTAAATTATTTTCTTGAGATATACGTATTCAGGGGCAGAAGCACAAAACAAAATTAAAAGCTTTTTAGGAGGAAAAAAAAAATCTTTTAATATTATACCTAAATTCCTTTTCACCTCCTGACAATACAGAAACATAAGATTCCTTTTCTCTATGGGCTATTTTATAAATTCTTTGAGCTACAGAGGATCTTGTGTCTTACTTGCAATGAGATTCCTCTACCAAATCCTTTTTCAGTTATCCAGCATTTTACGTTTACAGCTTTTTAAAAGAAGAAAAAGAAAGGAAATTTAAGTTTATATTACTTTGTGGAGCAACAGGCTAAGTCAACATTAATCAAATCTGTTATTAATATTTGAGGTTTGCTCTGAAGGGAAAACATATGAAAATAATGCTCAACATGGCTGGTCAAATGTGAGGAAGGGTGGAAAACATGCTCTGATATAGAAGCTGAGAGACCAGTTCAAAAAGCAGCAAAGTTTGGTCGTGTGTCCTGCCTGGGACTTGTCCTGTGCCCTGCAGGAGCCTCAGAAGTCCAAGTTGCTTCCACCAGGCCTGTGTGTGTCTGTCACATCGGCAGAGGCAGCCCAACCCTGGGTTAAAAAGACGGTCTGGCGGCTGCACAAGTGCGTGCTGTCTCTGCCTTGGGGAGAGCCTTTCCTCTCTTCAGTAACTCCACTGAGTCACAGAGCGCATAAGCATCAACCTGCTTGCTACCCTTTGTTGAGGCAACGTAGACCTCTGCAGGGAAAGAAGCACCGGAATGTTTTACAGGTCTCAAAGTTACTTTTGCAAGAATCTGTAATGCATTTTCACTATTAGTTGCAGTTTTCTTATTGTATGCTGTGATAAGTCATTAACCAATATTTTTCCATGTAGTTTTTATGACGGCTATCTGCAGGTTCTGGACTTACCAATGCCTTCACAAATGTCACAAAAGCTGTCTTTGTAAACAGCAAAATCACAGGCTTTAGGCCAAAGACATATGGTCTGACCTTCAGAAAAATTTAATCATAGAAAGGTTTGGGATGGAAGAGACCTTAAAGATCATCTGATTCTAACCCCCCTGCCATAGGCAGGGACACCTCGCACTTGACCAGGCTCTTCAAAGCCTGGGCTCTAGAGTTTATGAATGTGAGCTCTAGAATTTATCATTGTCTGAAATAGAATATAGCACTTAACAAAAAAAAAAATCTCTTCCCCAAATTAATCACCTGCCACTCTTAATTTTAAAATTGTTAGTGATATTTCCAGCAATTTTGGTTAATTGACTTTTTACTTTAAATTTCAGCTCAATTCTAATCTGAATTTATCTGTTTTCAGCTTTAAATGCAAGCTGAATTAATCACATAATCTTTACCAATAAGCTTGTCAGATGTATTTAGTAAGTGCATATCAACACATATACAGGAATTTGTAATACTGAACGGATTCATAGTCATGAAAATTAGGTAAGTGGGCAAAGTTGTTAAATTCTGTGATATTGACCAATAACAGGAATACTAAAACTGACTGCAAAACCTTGCAGACAAAGCTCAGGCTCCTGAATCATCTGCTGATCTATCAACCAAAGGAAATGCAAAGCAATGTACATGAGCAGGGGCAAATAATACCAACTCTTCACAGACAAACATGGACCTAAAAAGGCTCTTATTCTCAGGAAAGAGATCTTGAAGTGACCGGGATAATCCTCTGAAAACATTTACTCAGTTTGACAAGTCAAAAAAACAAAACTAATGCTACATTTTCAGGAGAAGATAGTAGGAACAAAATCTAATTATTATGCCAGTGTACCTATGGTGTTTCACACATTGAAACTGTACCATTTCTGTCACCCTTCTCAAAAGGATATAGCAGATAGAGGAAAGTAGGGAAAAGAGCAATTCATATCACAGAACAGCAACTTGGCTTTCTTAAAAGTAGAGGTTACAAAGCTCAGGACTCTTTATTCTGCAAAAAGGTTTTGAAGGCCTTTAAAAGCATGACTATCACAGCAAACTTGGAACAAGTAACAGACACTGCTTCTCAGAAGAAGTGAACTATTGGCAGCCAATAGTTTGCTCTGAAGCATTAAGTTTAAAACAAGCAAAACACAGAGTCGAAATTTTTGTGAAATTCTGGGAGACTCTTTGCCAAGGGATCCCATTGAGAAGTCACAACCTGGCAGATATAAGAAAACTAAGGTGGCAATTGCTGTAGCAGGAGGGCAGGAAGCCAGGGAAAGGGAGTTTTTCTCCCGGTGTTGGAGAGTGGGCTGTTGGCTGTCATTACAAGATGGTTTGGGCTTATTGCAATGCAGAAGGAGCTGGCAGGATGAAGGCGAAGGAATAAGTTACTGCTGTGATAGGATACAACTCAAAATACATTTTTGCATCACCTGAAGTCACACCACCTGCTGCTGAATGTGTGTGATAACAATATATTTATTGTGAAAAAGCACTACATGCTGTTCTGAATGGTTTCATATACACACACACACATATATAGAAATAAATTGTTATTTTTTTTTCTGTGAGAAGCCCATTCATCTTGTTGTTTCCCTGTGAGTGGAAGGTGGGCCTGTATCTTCTCCAAGGTAGACAATACAGTAATCGAACTTTGAAAACAAACTGTTGCTGAACTATACAAAAGAGATTTAACAATGTCTTCAGGCTAGCCACATGGACAAAGTGACAAACTAGGTAAACTTGATCAGTTTTATATTTGGAAGGCAGACTTTCAGAAATAAGGGTCAAGGTCAAAAGTTTCTCTTTTACTTTGGGAAGAGAGCAGAATGAGTGGATTTGGAAAATGTTGCAGAGGGATTGCCAGCAGGATTTAATTCAGTGTCAAAATGAACGGATAAGAAGAGAAATAAAAAATGACTCATGCTTACCCTCTTATCTGACATATCCTGAAATCTCAGTATGCTCTAAGGAGTGTGCGCTTCCTACTGATAACTTCTCTTTCAAAGGACAAATCCTGCCATCTGATTATAGGTTAGGTCTAAAGTAATTGACTTAATTGAAGTAATCCAGAGGCAGAAATACAGAGCTGATGTTAGTGGGATTCTTTCACACTTCTGATATGATTTGGGATGAGAATTGTTCCCTGTAGCGGGGACCACATATGGCAATACACAAAGACTATCTAAGGTAACATGGTCTACACAAATCCAAATGATCCAAGAAGCATACTGTACTACAAGGAAAACTGTTTTCTCTAGCCTACATTTCCCTGTGTCTGCCTAGTACACTTTTTCTGGTTTTGCCTGATGTGGTAAACACTGACTTTGGACTGGGGATTGTTATACTAGTACGTGAAAAAAGCACAAACATCTGCACATCGTACTTCCTGCACATCTAAGTCAGTAGCTGCAAAAACATGTGAAAACACTAGTTACTATTCTTCTGACATTTTAGTTGAGGAGAGATCACAGAATCATAGAATAGTTTGGTTTGGAAGGGACCTTTAAAGGTCATCTACTCCAACCTCCCTGCAATAAGAAGGGACTTCTTCAACTACATCAGGTTGCTCAGAGCCCCTTCTAGCGTGACCTTGAATATTTCCTGGGGTGAGGCATCTACCACCTTTCGGGGCAACTTGTGACAATATTTCTCCACCTTTATTGTAAAAATTTCTTCATTCTATCTAGCCTAAATCTTCCCTCTTTTATTTTAAAACCGTTACCCTTTGTCCTATCACAACAGGCCCTGCTAAAAAGTTTCTCGTTTCTCCCTGTCTTTCCTGTAGGCACCCTTTAAGCACTGAAAAGCCGCAATAAGGTCTCCCTGGAGCCTTTTCTTCTCCAGGCTGAATAATCCCAGCTCTCTGAGCCTGTCTTTATAGGAGAGGTGCTCCAGCTCTCTTATCTTTTTTGTGGCCCTCCTCTGGACCCAATCCCACAGGTCCATGTCTTTCCTGTGCTGAGGGCTCCAGAGCTGGATGCAGCACTCCAGGTGGGCTAACTAAAGCAGATGTGTGTGTGTATTATTTCTGTTTCCTAATGCTTCTGTCTGTCCAAAACAGCATGATCAGTGGTATGCTGCTTGTAGTGCGGATTGTTCCATGACAGGCAGAGTCAACCTCTCTTCTTCTTCTTCCTCCCCCCAGCTTTTTTCTCCACAGCCTAGTAAAATGCTTAAGGTAGCTTGTACCATACCATGTGAGTTATGATTAAAACCAGGAGGGGAATGATGTGACTAACAAGCTTTTAATTGTGGAACCATCAAGTAGTCCTACAAGAGCTTTAGATTATGTGATATAATGACGATGAGTTTGATATGTAAATTACACTGTTTCAGTAAATCTTATCCTTAATAAAGCTATGGTCTCTCCCCAAAGACTGCAGTCTGTAATTTAACGAATGGTTGGCATGCTTCTTGGGGCAATACACAAGACTGGAAAAAGCATTGTATTTTAATATAATACACGGCAATATGGATGTTGTAATCTGGCATTACATGTTGTTGACAATTATCACCCTCATTTAATTTACATAATAAAAGCATGCCAAATGGCTTTGAAATAGCAGTGTTTTCCAACCAAAAGACTAGATAGTAATAAAAATTTTTAATAAAAATAACTACCTATAGAAATGCTTATTTGCTGATACACTTGCATTACACAAGGTTATACATCATTCTTTTCTTACATTTATCACTTTGCTGTTGATCTATGAAACGTATTTTTTAATTTTGAGAGAAAAGCCAGGAAATTATTATATTAAACTACCAGTTCTGCACTTTATTATTACTCTTTGTTATTCTTGCTGTGTTTATATCATCTGAAAAATAAAGAGAGATTGGATCCTGAGGCTTGCCCTGCTGGCAAAATTTATTGCTCTAAGTGATCTGGTATTCCTCAATCTCTGACACAGGCCAGAAAGAGAATATTTTTATGGTGCAAAAATTAGGTATTGAATACTATGGAAGATCTTTTTGGGTGTTTGGCTTTTTGGCATTTTTTTGTTGTTGTTGCTGTTGGGGTTTTTTGAGGGGGAGTTGTTTGTTTGTTTATTTGTTTGGTTTAATATATACTTTGAAACATTTATACTCCTCTATAGTGCTCTGTTCATCTATTTGCTGTGCTGCAAGGTGGAAGAAGGTAGCCCTAACTAGTCTATTCTCTGATGAATTACGAAACTAGGCCAAGGACCTCATGTGGCTTTGCTTCAGCTTGTAGATACTTCAGCTTGTTGGGGTTTTTTATTTCTTTAAGTAATTTTAAGTAATTTCTTTAAGTAATTTTAAGTAATTTCTTTAGGTAATTTTAATTAATTTTATTTCTTTAAGTAATATGATACTTACTAGCTTGAGCAATAACAATTTGAAGCAACTTTTGCTGATGGTCTTTTCTTTAAGCTTGCCATAATGGTTGCTTTTATTAATCTTGTCACTTGGCTTCTCATCAGTAACTTCATCCATATCAATACATAGAAAGAATAGTGATCTAGACCATATACCAAAGAACTTCCATCCCATCCTTCTTTTTTTCTTTTCCATATATTCCTCTTTTCATTGTTGCTACCAGTTTAATTTTTAAAAGTAATTTTATTCTACAAAAGTGCACTTTTCTACTAAAGTACAGCTGTTTTTCTGAGAAAAGAAACAAGGAAGCACTGAAATTTTTCCTGTAAATAGACCTCATTACACCTGCTCTATGAATATTTTGGAGGCATTGTTTGGTACTGTGTAATTTTTTCTGTGCAGTTAAAATTGTTAATGCTGAAATTATTATCCCTAGAAAATCACTAAGGGCTAGCAAGTCCAGATTTTATTGTACTACTGTGTATGCAAATCTAGGCTTAGTTTTATACCAGGCATTATACCCAGTGTCCACAAAAACCATTAACTATTAAAAATAAAGCTTGTAAACATCTTAGGTTATTTCAGTAAAAAAAAGATTTGCAGGAAACTGTATCTTGCAATATCTTTCTGCTGCTTAAGGTATGTTGTTGCTCAGCAACAGTATCTATTTGGGCTATAGAATTAGATGGTAAATTAAGGGATTCAAAGGAATTAAAAGGTTTTTTTCATTCCAATAAGTGAATCATACTAGACTAGTCTTTAAAAGTACCCCAAAAGGGTGCTGTATGTGAGTGCTCCTTCAAAAGTTGAAAACCTAAGCACCGGAGCGACGTTTGCCATATAAAATAGAAGAAAGATGAGTCTGGTGATTAGGTCTGTAAATCTTGACTGACTAATACAAGACACAAGGGTAGTTCTCCGTACTATCTCATAAAACTCTTTGGAAATATTTCTATAAATAAGGGTTTCTAAATCTGATCTTTATGTTTTTAGAAATTAACACAGTATTAATGGCATAATAATAGTTATTATCAAGGCCATGAAAAAATTTCTTTTCTGTTTTTAGAAAAAGCATGAATTGAACTTGAAACATAATTTTAGGAACCCTTACCAATATCTGCCATGTTAAAAAAAAAAACAAACTGGCAGGGTAAAGTAGTGTTTGTTGTTAAATTAATTTACTTGAATGTTCAGAATTTTGGGTGCTACTAATAATTCGTGCTTCCTATGTGCAAAAACACTGAACATACAAACGATTGAAAATATGATTCATGCCCCAAAATCTTGCAATGTAAGCACATTTCAGGGATGGAGAAGTTGGATGAAAAATGAAAATAACTTCAGCATCTATTTTTCAGTGATCTATCACTGACTACTGAGATAGCACTGAAATAACACAACTTGTGCACACTTCCGTGTCTTTCCTCACAAAAGTTAACCGAGATATTTGGATGTCTGCTTGTTAAAAAAATTTTCCATACCATTAAATATCTGGTTAAGATTGGTCTTTAAGAATTACAGAAATAAAAACTATACCTCTAAAGATTCAGAGACTAATAAGTTCAGTGAATAATTATATATTTTTTTGTATTTATGTGAAGAACACAATGTATTTTTATTAAAATACAGGGAAAGATTATTTGTTTAAAGTCTTAAGTGTCTTTTGGGCTCACAGGACAAATGAATCAGATTTCATTTTACTGGTATTACTGAGTTACTGGTGGAAAGGCAGTAGATGCATGAGATTTGAGTCAGATTATCACCATTAGAAATTTAGTAACCTGCAATAACCAATGTAGCTGAGCTTTCTTGTGAATATTGTTGCGGATGGAGTGATGTATTTCACTCATAGAAAGAATCAATGATACATTTGTTGATATAAAGCAGGCATCTGGTAATGTTTCATAGCAAACATTGATTTGAGATGGCAAGGCACATTTTGTTATTTACTGCATAGAGGACAGGGTCGGATAGAACTGTCAGGGAGGCCCTCATGTTTAGTCATAAGGTTCAGAAAGGATCCCCTTGCTTTCTAAACTCCTTCTCAGAGAGGAGTCTAAGTGCGGCTGAATCCAGTCCTAGTTAATGGTTAATGGTTTATGTCTAAAGGATTATATATGCACAGTCAATCCTTTATATCACTTAGATAAGATTTCAAATTTTAGCATGCTGTTGGTCACTTACCAAGGATCTGTTGTAGCAAAATATCTCTGAATCTTGAGAAGTAACCTTGAGAGGCATCCCTGCTCAAGGGGAGATGCTAGTGTGCAGCCTGTTGCCGTGCAGGATAGCTCAAAGGCCTCTTGGGCTGTTCGTTATTTATGGGGGTAAGATGAATTGCACATTGATCAAGTTAGCCCTTGGATATTGTGTTGTTATTTGTCTCCCTAAAACCACAATGACCAGGATGCAGCTACCACAACTACATGCACCCATTATGACCTCCACGGGTGGTTCTCACTTGGGCAGAGTTATGGGAGATAAAGATCAGGTTGGCACCTGGGGAGGGGGAACACAGAGCCACAAACATCTAAAGTAAAGTTTAAATTTTCTATTAACATTTTTAGCATGCATATGAGCTTTTATCAGCTTTAGCTAATGGGATGAAAGGAGCCTTAAAAACCAGTATTGTCCATTATTGTATAAAAATTATGAAATCACTAATAATCATGTCAAAAGGCAGAAGTTTCTGAAAAATAATTTTCTCTTCATTTGATAAAAAGAGGGCTACATAGTCATATGATGAGGAAACACTACAAACCTTAAAATTACTTCTGAAGGTTGTTTAGTAGTCAATACTTAGGACAGATGTGCTCTGTTATACAGACTCAAATAATATGCAGGAAGGTGGTAACAAGTATTTCCTAAAGATAAACTCCATAATCTAGGTACTTCAATTCTTTCATAGCAATACAAAAGAAAATTATTTTGGATGCTAAATTAGATACTAAGAAGATTGGTGTTATGAATACCAACTATCAAGGATTTATGAAAAATATAGTCTGCCAAACTACCTTGATAGTGTTTTTTCAGGTAGTTATTTTGCTTGACAAAAGTAATATTGATGTATTAGTCTTAGATTTATATGAGCAATTGACCTTGTGCTACAATGTGTTTTGTTTAAGGAAGCTGATTGATTCCAAATCAACGTGGCACACAATCAGTGGATTAAAAGTTGGCTGACTGACAGGTCGTAAAACAAAATTGTTAATGGGATATTAAGACAGTGCATTGTTATTGAGATTGTGCAGATAGAGCTTTCTGACATTATTCTATAAAATGTTCTTATTAGCTATGCTGAGCTGACAAAAAAGTAGAAGGTATGTAAAAGACGTAGTATTAATCAACCTGATCTGTTTATTTGGAAAGAGGACTACTAGCAAGCAATTAGCTCTTATAATTGCCAAACAAAACTATGTCTCAGTGAACAAAAAATGGAGGCCATATAATAGTACAAAAGGCTATTCTGAGACAGTGACTCTGTGGTGTTCTTGGTATAGACTTGACTGACAAGCAACATTCTAACCTGTGGCTAATAGAAAAAAACATACAGATTAATGGTATCTATGGCACAGGAATTCTTGAAGAGGGATGCAGAAGGTTGTATCCCTCATGTATTTGAAGACAACATCACAGATTTTAATGTAAAGTGTGGAAAAAATGTAAGGGTTTGTTGTAAATACACCTGTTGAGAAGCACAATAATAATGATTTCTAAACCAAATAGCTCACAGACAGCACTATGGAGTACATCAGCACAGTCCTATTACAGCAGCAGCGTCAAATTGGAGCTCTTTGTGACCTTGAAACCATTGAAGTGAACATTCTTTATTAAGTTGTGTACTTGTATTTAAAATCTGTTATGGTGTTACTGAATGTAACTGTAATTTTTGGTTGGAATTAGTAGATATGTACATGTGCACTTTTAAGAAGCATTCACAAGATGCAGCTGAAACCTGTTTTTTTTTGTGGAAAGAAACTTACACGGAACAATGCTGGCTGAAATTCAGCCACTGTGTGAAGTGTGTGCCTCTTGAACTCCTTTGGTCTCAGTAAAAAACATGTTCACAACAGTCTCCTCGGAGACCTTTTTCCTCGTTTCTTTCTTAAGTTTTGCTCATTCATGATATTTTGATTTAAGCCAATAAATCTGCTATGTTGTGGCTTAATAACAATAATTACATCCTTACTAATAGAGCCATGGATTTTGTCACTTAATTTTGGAATAGGCATTAAAACCTCTCTAATTTCTTATATGGTAATGCTTGTAATCAAGACATTAAACTTGACATGATGACTATGACTACTGAATGTTAGGGAGATGATTAAATGGGGAGTGATGGCATAACAGTATTTTTTATGCATCAGGAAACAAGGAACTTGCTGAAGAGTAGCTTCACTTGTAGTTTCCTTAAAGCAAAAGCATGCTTGCTCTACTTGCTTTACTTGCATAAGTACATGCTAAAACTCCCTTGCTACTCACCAAATCTCCCTTTTTTAGACTCTACTAAATTTTAAAAATTATTTAATAATTTTTCTAGATTATCAATATTAATTTGCATAGATGTCGTGGTTTTGGCTTCAG
>VXBO01014954.1:15298-35075 GCA_013400135.1 Rhinoptilus africanus | reverse complement strand
TTGTGCTCCCGATCCCTTGAGCTATTTTAGTTCCAGTCTACTACGGTATTTGTCACGGATCATGCTGTTCTGCTAGCACAGTGTTCACACTGGATGCGTGAATTTAAAACTTAAATCCTCAAGCACCCATGTTCTTCAGGTTTCTGTTTAACGCTCAAGCACTATAATTTCCAAAGATTCAGATGTTTTACTAGTTTTCATTCTGAAACTGAAATGATATTAGAAAAGAGAACCAAATTATCTTAAAATTTATTTTTTAATGCATATAACCTATATAGCGGTATAATGTTTTCCCCTAATTTTCTTGTATTTTACTGAAGGAAGAAGGAAGACGTAGAGAAACTATAAACTGAAGGCTCTACTTGCTAGTGTGATGGTTAGAAAACTTAATTATCTGTTGCTCCAGAGGAGTTATTTGCATAGATTTGCTGCCTATTTAGGGTTTTTAACGGACTAAAGTTTATAAACATTGCTGAAAATGACAGTTAATATGTATTTAATTGCATAACTTAAGATACTGACTTTATATGATGAACTTCTATAATGACTGAGAATTTTATTTTGCTTCTTTTTTGTGGCTCAGAGTAGCAAAGTGCTTAGTATCTGTTCTTTTAGTTTGTTCTAAGGTTATGATTAGCTTGCTTTTCCATAGTGCTAAGACTTGTCAGTGAAAGAAGGTAGATTTTTTTTTATTTATATATTTTTAAATTTATATATGGCTTTTTAAACTAATGATGAGATACTTCAATGACAATATTAAGCTTTTGCATGAGCAAAAAAAATAACTGAAGATGATGGTAGGTGACAAGAAGGAGGAGAAAATACAGAAAAAGAGTTGGATGAGTATTTTAGATACAACGTGCAATGAGCAAGGATGGAGGAACACAAAAAAAATGAAGCAAGAACTATTTAGTGTAATGTTTATTAGGTAAATTTAGCATCTGAACTCTTCCTGAAAAAGAGAATGTTCTTGTCTAGATGCTAAATAGACAATATAAATGAGGAAGAACAAATAAGAGTACTTACTTCCCTTTTTACTGTTCAATTAAATGGGTAATACAAAACTTCAAAGTCATGTGAAGACTAAAAGGGATGATGGGAATTGGAGGGAAGTCATAATTACTGACTGCTTTGAAACGTATCTTCTCCAACAGAAAAAAAGTCTTTTATTATGTTAACAACTATTAAAATCACAGAAGAGATGTTACAATCAGCCAAGGTGTTGGGCAATTTCCGTGATACTTCTGAGTGGTAGGAAACAAGCAATGAAGTAGGAACATGCGGTACCTACCTTGAAAGGAGGATGGAAGTTACATGTGTGTATGTCTCCTATTAATTTTGCATTTGAACGCCTATAAACGTATCTGGTTCATTGCAAGTATGTCTGTGTGTAGTAAGAATCTCTAGCCATCTATTGTTTGATATGATAGCTTATTATTGTCGTATGTATGTACTAATTAGGAGAAGAAAAAAAAGTGGAAAAACTTCTCAAAGTCTTTCTGTTAAAAAGTGCTTTTGAACCCTTAGTCAGAATATCTGTCCCTCATCGGGATGCATGTCTGGTTACTCTAACTTAAAGTTCAGGCTTGAAACGACATGTACATGTAAGAGGTTGAGGGGAGATGAAAAATCGATAGTTCTGGTCTACTCTGAAAGATATTATTCTGCCCCCTTCCTGCCCCCACCCTAACAGGAACATAGGTGACCTAGGTAAAATAGTGACTTACTAAGGATAACCGGAATTTTTCTATAGGTAATGTTTAAAGTGCAACATTTGATTGCTAAGAAAACATTTTCTCAATACAAAAATAAGTATTTCTCTTGAAACACATGTTATTTTTCAAGATAAAACCCAGTACCATAAAATATCCATTTGAAAGGCTTGGCTTCTGTGGTAACTTATGCAATTAAGTTTATTGTATCTTCATTCATATCTTTGGTTTGAAATTTCAGTCTGAGTCCTCAGCCAGAAAGAAATCCTGCAGTTACACAAGACACAGAGGCAAATGTGAGGTATTCTGTGAAAATGTAGTCTGATCAGTGAATAGTCTGTAGAGGAAGGAGTCTTGGGCCTCAAGGCACTTGAAATTTAACTCCTACAATCTACTTTCCTCCATCTCATTTCTAGCAAAGCTTCAGGGTAGAGTTACAGAAGAGTAAATATTTCTCTATTTACATACACTTTGTGAAAAGAGGGGGTAAAGAGCACTGGTAACCTACCCTGTCCTTTGAAATCAAATTAGTGGATTACCTGAGAGGTAAGTGGGTGGTAAAACTATGTAGGGAGATGTGATTTCTGTGAAAACTTTTTGAAAGAGCTTTCCCGCTGAAAGGGCAATGAGAGAGAGTTCCCTAGGAGGAGTATAGAGAAAATACAAGTAACAGGTGAAGACTGAAGGGCTTGGGAAAATCCATGGATGAATAACAAAGAAAGAGGCACAGGGGGAAGGAAGAGCCTCGAGATGGAGAAAAGCTTGAGAAGTGAGAGGGTGAATGAAATTGCCAACGGTAAAAAGAATTTGAGGGTGATTAAAAGAAAATTAGTTAGAGAACAGTTGAATGCAAGAGATCTTATAGCAGCTTTGGTTTTGAAAGATACATTTCTTTTGGGACATCTTTCTCACTATGGTGAGTGGAGGAGGAGGCAGGAGAAAGGAGAAGAATCAGCGTTGTGGCAACTAAGAGTTTGTGAAACTGAAACTGGATTTGAATTTCTCTAGCTTTTTTTTCAGGACAGAGTGTAACAGGCTTAGACTCTAGAAGTCCATAAAACAATCCAGAAAAGCAGGATTTCCTTTGCGTGCTGTGCTCTCGTTTATTACTGGCTTCCTTGGTTGTACTTTGTTTTCCATGAAGTTTCTTTAGAAGTGTGACTCATGAATGATTCCCTCTTGTGCCAGTTAACTGTTAAAGTTTGTTTTTCTTGGTATCCCTGTGGACTCTTAGCAGGGAGTTTTAATTGCGAAAACTGTGAAAGTGGTACGGCTCTGTGGGTCACTAAGTTTGGGTGGCCTTCACCACTATTTTGAAAATTCCACTTTAAAAATGTAGTAACCTCGAATGCAATCCTCTCATATTATATCCGTCTAACTTCATTCATCAATTATTTACTGCTCTTTGGAGAAAGACTGGTTCACCTTCAAGGCAATTATCTGCCATTTTGAGGACATGTGCCTTGTCACCTTACCTGTGCTGTGTAAAAAACCATGCAAGCTGTTGCATGCCTGCTGACACCTCTTCAGAACAGGCTTATCATTTGAGCAGTCATTTGAACCCCTCCCAAAAAGCGCTGCTTCTTTGGGTGAAGGGAATTTGAGTGGAGAAAACCTGCTTCTCTCCTATCAAAGGGTGCCTCAGCTCTTGCCTGTGCAGCTTTAGCACCACGAGGAAGTCCCCTTCTGCTTTTGGCATCCAGCAGGAATGCGTCAGACTGCAGAGCAGGAGTAATCAGAAGTGAAAGAACATGCAGCCAATAATTCAAAATGTGGTGTGCCCAAACATACAAAAAAATTCCACCTAGGCACTGAGCCATAAAAATTATGTATTTTCAGACAATTCCTTTGAAGACACTAAATCTAATCAATTGATTTGTAGTTCTGTAACTAATTCTTACTGGAAATCTAAAGGAACTCTGAGAGTGAATGATACCTGACAAATAACAGCACTTTCGAGACAGTTTTGTGCAAAGAATTTATTCTTTCACAACAAAGAACCCTGAAGAACATCCATTTCTTTAGTATGATAAATTATACTTCTGTAATAATAATAATACTAAAAAAATCACATTGCTGTGTTCCTTTAAGTTATGTTACCAAGTAAGTGCTAGTTATTTCCTTTGCCATTGTCTGAAAATTCCGAGCCATTCACAAAAGAAATGGAAAAGCTGCTTGAGTAAATGTTCTGTGTTTAAATCACTGAGAAGGTAGTTAAAAAGACAAAAGGTGTCCTTTTATTGTGGGCGTGCTTATAGACCATATTTCCATTTGCAGTAAACCCAGAAGTTTGTGTGTACAGTGAAAGATTGAAAAACACCACAGTAAAGATTAATCACAGGTTGATATATGAAATATTTTACTTATGTTTCATACAAAGTGTGAATACAGTATAGTTAACCTGGAGTAGAGTCACCATCAGAAATCGTAAAACATCATGTCATAGATGCACAATTTCACTGGGAATTATGCTATAAGATTATAAGGAGGAATATGTTGGCTTTGAGAACACAGATGCACCAGGTGATAGCAATGAAGGAAACCCAGGTAAAGTCAGCAAACTTCCCCATTCTAGTATGAATTGCTGAGTAACTATAATCACAGAGTAGTAAACTGCTGGCACCCTATCCCAGTGGCATTCATCAGGTAGATAAATACACCCATCTTGCTTATATCTGCACGTTTCTAGTAGTGGTTGGCAAGGTTCTCCGTAAATGTGTGTGTGCATGGTTTGAAGCAGAGTTTGTATTAGTTATAATGCACACAAATACATATTGGGAAAGGATTTACCCTCCGCACAAATGCACAGAAACTTAATCTCTTAGCCAGCCTACATCTGGAGTGCTACTTAAAAGCCTAGCAAGGATTTATGTAAAGCTTTAGGAAAAAATGTTTTCAGAAACCATTCTGCTCTCACAACAACTGTTAGCTAAAATCTTGAGCTCAGCATGCTAAGGAGTAACTGAACGTACTTAACTAAATTGCTGTAATTTTACAGGAAAAGCAACAAAGCAGGAAATTAATAAATTAGTAAAGAGTTATCTAAATGAGTAACTTTCATCATCATATTCAAGCTCATCTTCCTCATCATCCTCCAAAAGTCCATATCTAAACTTGCGATAGACTGTGCCATCCTGGCCCATATATACAATGTCATCTTCTTCGTCATCATCTTCAATATCTCGATCTCTATACTCAATCACTTGATCTTCCTGGTAATTGGGACTCTCATGGTAGTTGCTCAGGTAGGAAGGAAATGTTTTGGAATGATTTGTCAGCTTCTCATACCCACCTTTACTGACAGCCCGGGTTTTGGCTCGTGACTTTCTCCAGATGAATACAATGGCTCCAATGACAAGGAGAAGCAAAATGCAGGTAATAACAAAGAAAGTAGTTTTGCTTTTGCTCTCGGGTGGTAGAGTGGTCCGTAATACGCAGTCATCTACAACCGCAGTTAAAAAAAATAAAAAAATTAAATGAGCTTGTGTGCCTGTGTATGGTGGGGAGCTGTTTGTCTTACAAAACCCAGTACAATGTTTAGGCCCGCTTATGTTTTTACATGCGTTTCATAGACTCACAGAATGGTTCAGGTTGGAAGGGACCTTAAAGATCATCTAGTTCCAACCCCCTGCCCTGGGCAGGGACACCTCCCACTAGACCAGGCTGCTCAAAGCCCCATCCAGCCTGGCCTTGAACACTTCCAGGGATGGGGCATCCACAGCTTCCCTGGGCAACATGTGCCACTGCCTCACCACCCTCACAGGAAAGAATTTCTCCCTAATGTCTATTCTAAATGTCGTCTCTTCCAGTTTGAAACCATTACCCCATCATTACACTCCCTGATAAAGAGTCCCTCCCCATCTCTCCTGTAGGCCCCCTTTAGGCACTGCAAGGCTGCTATAAGGTCTCCCTGGAGCCTTCTCCAGGATGAACAAACCCAACTCTCTTTGACTAAATATAGATTCTTTCATTACTACAAGTGTGTCCTTGTAGTTGTAATGGTATAAGGATGTAAGCATGGTTGCTGGAATAGCTATGCTGCTTTATTAGATTAGCAATAACCATAAAGAAGCAGAAAAGCTAACAGGCACACAAATGCGTTTTGGCATGATGAACCAAAAATGCAGCAATTCAGCTGACTATCTATTTAAGCAAATGCTTCACAGTTGCCTGGTTTATGAAATGTCTGGCAATTTAACACAATAGCTGTGAGTGAAAGAAGGTGCCGTCTCCCCCATCAGTGTCAATTGCTGTTACTCACGTAAAGCCCTTCCTATTCTGGTGGTATAGAGCATGCCATCTGCCTGCAGCTCAGCAGCACATTTTTCACTCCGCGCGCCCCTTTTGATTTTTAAATGCCAGCCTCCTTGTTCATAAAGCCCTTCAGCACAGTCCTACCTTGTGTTTCGCTGCAGTCACAGCACTCTGGGGTGCCTGCCAGGTCAGAGTCGCTGCAGCAGGGCAGGCAGCGGCTTTCCTGCAGGTAGAGCTGCATGGTGGCCGGGCAGACCGTGCAGTTGAGAGGACCAGGTCCCTTGCACTCAGTGCACGAGCTGTCACATCGCTCACACTTGGGCTCGTCCTCCTTCAGACACAGAACACAAGCATTGAGCCTTTCATTTGGGATTCCGTGGACCTGAGCTGGTGGTTCTGTCCTGTCCTTCATTCTCTGGGTGGTCACCTCTGTGGCACTACAGGTGTCAATGGCAAAATATCGCGGGGGGTAGGAAAACTAAAATTTGGTTTGCATTTTCTGGGTTCTCAGGGGTCTGCTTTTAGGGAGAGGGAGGGAAAGTGGTGTAGGAGCTTAGAGATCTCACCTAGCTAGACAGCAAGCTAAAATTCATTCAGACTGTAAGCTCTTTGGCCAGAAAGTGTGTTTTTGTTTTGCTAGTCCCATGCTAGCAGATCTGTGGTTTTTTGGCAGTAGTGATGGTAAAGCGGCCTTCAAGAAGTATACTCAAGAGAATAATTAAAAGTAAGTGACACAGGAGGAGCAACATGAAATATTCTGGAAAAAAGAAAAGGGAGTTGAGAGAATTAATTTCCTTTCTAACTTGGGAAGGAGCAGAAACAAGGAATAAAGCTGCCTGGAAATTTTCTAACAAACCAGATTTTTATTAGATTGTGTTAGTTCTGCTTTACAGAAGCAGCTTAGATACAAACACGCTTCTCAAATTCCATATCAGCTTCTGGGAGCCTCTGTGTACAAAGACTATTGGAGATCGTCATTGTCGCACCTACCTTGCAGAATACTCTGAGCTCGGGTAATTCAAGGTTTCCAGTGTTCACAGTTCCTGGTCTATTGGGAAAAATTGCTATTTTTCTGCCTTGGGACCAGGACCCCATACCCACTGTGGGGATCTGGAAACTCCAGTAACGTTTCATCAAAATTGTTGTTGGACCTTTGAGGCTGCTTGTCGTGACTTGAGGAACTGGGAGGGTCACAGCAGGAGGTCCAGTTTCTTAGAGTCAAAGCCCTTGCAAAGAACTGCAGACCTCTGTGGTCCCCAGCTCTTAGGGTGTTTTCTCAGGCTCACAGTTACAGCGCAGCACTTCTAAGGGGATATTCCAGCCAGAGACACCAGGGTATGCAGCATCTCAGGCCAGCTGGCTTGCCTTGCTGCTATATTCTTGAATAAACATCTTTGGAAAGCAGTTAGTGTGGAAATCTGGAAGCTGGAGTGCCCAGTCTTGTGGCACAAACCCAAACCTAATTGTGGTCCTACTCTACTAAATATACAGCTCTGTTAACTTCAGCCTGTCTCCCCACTAGAGATTTCTGCCAGCAGAGCTGTCAATCAGGAATGCAATGTGATTTCTTACAGAAAAATCAGCAGAAGTCCATGGGTAAATCTCAGTTATACTGAAAGAAAAAAATGCTCTCTTACTAATGTATCTAATTTTGCTCATATGGCTTTGGTATCATCGTTGTGCCCAAAAGTTGTGCTTTTGTATTTACTGGTAGAGGATTACACTATAGTAGACAACCGCAGAAAGAGACAATAATTCCTCTGCCAAGAGAAGAAAAGAGTAAGCATATTTAAAGACAAGCAGCCATGAAAACTCAGAGGAGAGCATTCTGTGTTGTTTGTATTGTGTTCAGAAGTTAAAAGTTCAGTGTACAAACCACAGGAGGAAATGCCTACGAATAGGTACCTCTTGTCCTGGTGAATCCTGGACTTTGTATTCACCTACAAAACAGTCTGAGTTGCACATTCCACCCAATAAACTGTAGCTCCATACACAAGATGTGCAGCTGAATGCTCCCTTCCCTAGAAAGGCAGATAAAACAACAATTTTACAGCAGGAAAATTGTGACCTAACTTCCATTAAAAATTATACTGATCGCTGCCACCAAGGAAAAGGTTATTTGTCAACATCAAGAATCAGTAGTGACGAGTCCAGCATGAGGAGGCTGGTATTAGAAAGAGCTTGAGGTCCTAGTTGTGAGTCTTATGTGCCCACAAAGTGTGTTTCTTATGTGTTTTGATATTCATGAAGAGATGGTTTGGGAATCAGTTGTACAGGGAAGCTGTGACACATTCAGGAAATCAATTATGTCAGTGCGTTGAAGTAAAATTGTGGGAAGCCTTGGACAAGTGCTCTTTTCACAAAATCAATACTTATTAGGCCTGCTAGGTAACCCACTTCAAACCACAATGAATTAAGGTATGTTTATGTTTGAACAGCAAAACAAATTCTTCAGTTGCATAGGAAAAAAATATTCTTCAGTAGGTGGAAACAGAGCATCATATGCACTTTATGTATCAGCGAGTCTTTTTGAAGATAGATGCTGCACACAGTACTTCTGTGAAACATTGAAGTGGAGGGTTGGTCCTACGCGTTAAAATGCACCTGTCCATTTCCCTGCAGCGAGGAATTTTCTACCACTGTCTGAAAGGCAGGAAATGGGAAGGCAAGTAGTTCACGTTTAACAGCAGTAGAAAAGGTGAAGTTAACAACCTTCTATGACCCAGTGAAATCACTGTGTGATTTTTCTGAGCAGTGCAGGGTTTGCCTTCCTCCTCTTAAGAGACATGAGGCACCACAACACGTCTTTGCTTGTACATCAGCAATGCAGATGCATTTCAGAACACCTGCAGATTTGCTGTTTAGAAGGACTGGCTTGTGTTTCATCTTAGTGTCTCTGTAATTATGATAGAAAATCTGTCCTGTAGTATTTACCCCAAATAAAGGAAAATCAATGGAAGTAGTCTATAAATTAAAACGTCTATCTTTTTGTCCCAAATTCAAGCCAAAATATTTCTGTTACTTGTTATAATGTTGTTATACAATTGCATTTTAATAGTTCTTGAAGGTGGCTTCACTGTAAGAGTTGTTTTCACAATTTTAAATATTATTATGTTGCAATTAGCCATCTGTGCTACCCAGTATGCCCACTATCCAAAAAAACGTTGTATGTTACAATATGGTGTGATCTAAGTGGAAGAGTGGCATCTGTTAGCTATCATCTGATGCTCTTCGGATAGAATAGGACACTAAATGGGTCCAAGGGGATTAATGCAAAAGAAGAAACTGAATGCATAAGTGTGTCACAGAACAAAACAGATGGTCTCCCAAACTTATCTTTCAAAAAGACTTAACTATATTAAAAGTAGCAGGCATCACTGCTGTTTTTTGTTTTGTTTTGTTTTACTTTTCACCCTAAATATATGCTTCACGGCTTTATTGTTATCTTAAGTGTTGTTAGCTGTTGATTTGCTGTTCTTCCCTTTGCAGACTGTAAAGATGTGTGGTTGGATTTAGGTTCCTTGGCTTTCACAGAGTAACACATAGTAGGACAGCTCAAAGAGTGAGATATTATACAGTCATTTTTCAGTGTTTGTGCAAGAAATGAGGTCCAACCCTAACCAACTATCCTGGTCTGAGCAATGTAGGACTAATTTTTCTCNTTGCTGAGAAGTTCTCTCTCTCCCGTGATGGCTGCAATACTGAGAATGTCTTGCCCTGGTGTTAGATCCCTGGAGGACCTGCAGGGCCCCTTCCTCCCAAAGCCGCAGCGCTCGCAGTGTCCGCCATTTGCTGTCCACTGCTGGGAGTGCACAGCTTCCTACAGACAGAACTGGCTGAGTATAATCCTTGTATGTCTTATATTGGTATTGGTATGAATATTGGTTCCTTATTGCTATTAATGTTAACTATCTAACTCTATTAAATCTGTTCATATTTCAGGCCTGGGGTTTCCTTGTTTTTTTCTGATTCCCCTTCCTGGATGGGGAGAGGTCATCGAGTGCACGAATAATTGTCTGAACGACAATAAATTGACATGTGTTCCTCAAACCATAACACCAACAGAGCCCTTTTTTTTTTTTTTGAAGCTGGTGAGCATCTTTGTGAGAGGCCTGGCTGATGGGATCTTCATTACTGTTGTCAGTTTGTTTCTCTTCACTGACTTGGCACTGGGACTCGCTCCCAGCTCTCCCAATGAGCCTTTACACTCGTGCTCCATGGCTGGAGGCAGCCCTGCAGGGAGCTTGGCAGGAATTCAGATCCTTGCTTCCATCTTCATCAATTGATACCCTCAAAGTAAGGTGGCAGCATGGAGCAACCGGCGCAAGGAGTCCCCCAGGGCCAGGGGGAGCCTGGCAGCCCCCAGGGAAGGTCTGCGTCACCCACTGCAGCCACTTAGGTCATGGGCAGGTTGGTAGTGATGTGTGTGGTTCGTTTCTTTGAGAAGTGTTTCCAAATCTTGGAGCAGAGAGAGGAAAAAAGCAAAACCAAAGAGTTGGCAGGTGTTTTGATAACCCTGGTTTTGGTCAAAGCAGAATGTATGCTTTTACCTTCACAAGTTCGGCAGGAAGGGTGGCATCTTTCACAGACGTTGTTCTCCTTGCTTTCATAGTAATACTCAGGACAAGAGCTAACGCATTCATTCTTGGAGCGCAACAGGTAGAAATAGGTATCACAGAAAAGGCAGTCTGTGGGTTGGGGCCCCATGCACTCCTTACAGCCCTTGTGGCATCTCTCACACGAGCCAGTGGAGTTCTGTGCAAAATACCTGAAAGAGATCAGACAGTCATGGCTTTGCACAAAGCTCAGCAGTGGCAGGAAACCCAAAACATCCTTCATCCTTAGCTTTTACTGTGATTACGTAAAGGTATACAAGTGATAGTGGTGTGATCACAGTAAGCATTTGCAATCTCAGTGAAAATAGAATTAATTTCCTTTAACTCCCCTTAAAGCAAGGGGAGCTATAAAGCAAGACTTCGTAAATTAAGGGTGTATAAAGCAAGGCTTTCTAAAATCTAGGGTGAATTCAGACACAAAGTAAGTATGTAAATAAGCAGAGCTCAGAAAACCTCAGTTTGGCACTGCAAGAGATATCCTGGAAATGTTGGGTAAGCACTGAATTCCTCACCGCTCTTGACGACCTGCTGTCAAATGAAAATTCAGGAATTTTGTATTTCCTTTCAATGCACAAACAGGCTTAGACAAAGGATACCAGCAGAGGAACAGTGTTCAACTAAATTGTGCTGTCAGGGGAAAAGAATTGTTGCGCTGTGGATTTGTTGAGATGTGGTCATTACAGACTTACAATTTAATGGAATGATAACTCAATTTAACAGCCAGTGTGATCATATGGTACTGTAAAATGAAATGGACCTGAACCAGAAATCATAGGTCCACTTCCAAAATTTGAATTTCTGGGACATATTCACAAGCGCACACTGAGTTCACACTTTGAAATTAAATGGACTCATGTTAATGCAGTTACTGTCTAGAATTCTGAGTCCTCCATTGAAAGGTGTTTTAATGGTTGGTTTTATTATCATCCATTAGAAACATTCACTCAATGCAAAGAAAAAGCAACCTCATCCAAATTTCAGTTTAAATGGAGGCTGCAAGGGTGCTTGAAGGAAGTTACACTGCTTCTTGAGCTCAAGCTGACTAAGAGATAACTTAGTAGGTTTATTCTTCTGTATAAACATAACCTAAGGACATTCTTGGAGTGTAAGAACGGCCACACCATATCAAGCTGGTCTCAATTTGGGCAGCAGCTCTACAGTTTCCTACTGTGAGGGGAGGTTTTCCACCACCTCTGTACTGGGACACCATGGGAATTTTTCACCTGAAAATAGAATTCAGTTCTGTTTCACTCTGAAGTAGAATAGGGCAAAGTGACCCAATTGCTCAAAGCTCTCTCTGTGATGTAGCTCTTAGCTAAAGATGCTGAACCTTACCCTGCTGGACACTGGTTCACGCAGCCTTTTCCTTGTATGTACCAGCCCGGTTTGCAGGAAAGGCACTGTGAGCTGTGTTTTCCAGTGCAAGTGACACAGGCGCTGTGGCATGGGGAACATTGTCTCTCATTGCTGTCAACGTAATATCCATCTGGGCATGTTTCAACACAGCTTGTATCTGCACAGAGGACAACACAGAGAATAATACATCATATTCAGTATTTGCTGCTATAAAACATCTTGTACAGCTGTGCTAGAACAAACTTTCTAACAGGAGATGCTGTTAGAGCATGTACCAGAACAAGAAAGGATAATGTTAGCATATAGTAATTATTTTTTGTTTCTTCTAAGTCTTGTCAGTTCATTAGTCCTCATTTCTGTGTTTTATGTACATTAGCAGGCTCTTCAGAACAGATAATATTTTATC
This sequence comes from Rhinoptilus africanus, assembly GCA_013400135.1. NCBI lineage: Eukaryota > Metazoa > Chordata > Aves > Charadriiformes > Glareolidae > Rhinoptilus > Rhinoptilus africanus. The sequence continues at coordinate 22,731 of VXBO01014954.1, read as the reverse complement.
TTTGGGAAATATAAATGCATAATACGTAATAATGAAGAGCAGCTGTGATTTCTTTCACAATATACAAAATATGAATCAGTAATTGGGAAACTTTCTGTCTGCATTGCCGCTTTCCTTAGGTTTTACTTGAAGCATGACCCTCATTGCATTTCGTATATATGACGAATCTGATGGTTAATTTGAGATTTAATGACATTTTTTCGTTGGTTGTTAGCCCTGTCTGTGGCTGCTGCTTGATGTTATGGCAATAAAAGCCTGTAATGCTGCCAAATGTACCAGGTACATCCCATTTCTTCACTGAGATTTCAGAGGGTCATTAGAACAGGAATATTGAATGAGAAGTTAGAACTGATGCTACTAGCTGCAAGTGCATCAAGATAACTGAGCAGCGATCATTAGTAGCTTGTACTCATTATCTAGCTTGTCTTTATAGTTTTGCTACTTGGATTGCAACGGAGCAAAGGAATGCAAAATCTGCATCAGAATTAGACTTAAAAAGCTCAGTTTCAGTTTTCATTCAAACTCTCTTTACATTTTTCCCACATGAAAGATCATTTTAGTAAGTTTTTCTTCCAATGATTTTCTAAAATTTTTATTTGTCTTTTAAAGAATATGCAAATAACTAAAGTTTGAGACCTTGGGTCTTATACTTTTTATCAATTTCTTTCTGAGACAATACAGTCTTTTTCTCCAAAGTCAGAGAAGTGGTTTTATGGTTTTGCATCTCAGCCATCCACTAGAAGCTGACCTAGTGAGCCATGAACGACTTTTTAACAGCTCTGCTTAAGTATTTCTTTGCTCATTAGATCTCTTCAGGTATTAAACAGGCCAACATGAAAATGTGATCTCTTTGTGTTACATTTAAGAAAAAAAAAAAAGGCAAAAAAAAGAGCAAGGCTAAGGATATCCCTATTTGTAGGAAAAAACAGGAATATTGCATATCAAGTAAATGAAACATACAAGATTTGTTTAGCCATGGAGTTTGTTGCTACGTAGAAGTCCTGCTTTGGCCCTGGTCAGTGGCAGGCCCAGACTCACAAAGAGTTTCCAGGTAGCCCCACCGAAGTAATTATCTCTGCACAAGTTACCTACTCGTCATGTCAACTTTGCAATATTTAGATTGGCTGAAGCAGCCCTAGATGTTTCATAAACGTGACAGAAACTTGCCTACTTCATGCATTCAGTGTAGAATAAAATTCAGAGGCAGGAGTTAAGACACTTACTGAGAAGATAGTGGCTATTTGCACAGCTAAGACAGTCGTGTTCAGTGGGTCCTGAGCAGTGGAAGCATTTCTTATGACAAGACTTGCAAGTCTTAGTTTTCTCAACATAGTACTCAGTGCGAGAGCAGTATCCAGACGCCACACAGTGCCCGTCGTTGTTCAGCATCAGGCCATTTCTGCAAGTAAGGCAGGCAGTGGAAGAAGAACAAGTCTGGCATGTCCTATTGCATGCTGAAATGGACAAACAGTAGGAATGTCACCATTTCTTGTTGCATTTCAGGTCATTATTTCAGCTTTAATTTTTCAAGGACCAGCCATCATCTCGGGATGAGAAGCTGATGGAAACAGAATGATAGCTCTGCTTCTGCATAGTCAGACAAATATTTTACTACTTTCAATCTTAATGCAGGTTAATGCATAATCCTCAGATTTCCCTTTGCACTGGCACTGCTTTTGCTGAGCAGTGGTTCTCAACATACTGTCTCCAGCAACACTCAGAACTTTACCAGAATGGTTGCCCATAATGTTAAGCACATCTAGCTGTGATACCTCCCTCTCAGCTTTCTCCAATTTCTGCTTTTCTAAGCTCTGGCTTGTTATTTTTCTGCATTAGATATCTCCTCTGTTTCCAGGACACTGATAGCGACATTATCAGGTGCACACAGGCCCTTTGAGGGTAGTCTTTAATGAGACCCACTTGCATCTCAATACCATTCTGGGGAAAACAACAGCTGCCAACCTTGACAGTCTTCAGTGGCTTCTTCATAGTAAGTCCCTTCAGGACACTTTTCAAAACACATGCCACCGTAGAGGACAAAGTAGCTGATGCTACACTCAATGCAGTCGTCCAAGTTTGGCCCATCACAATCCTTGCAGTCTGCATGGCAGGGAAAGCAGTGCTTGTCTTCAGCATAGAAATGAGAAGGGCAGTCCTGCACACACTGGCCCTCGTGCAAGAAGAAGTCATCCATGCACTCTACAGAGGACAGGAAAAAGCAGGTAAGCAAACGGGCAGTGAATTCTGACCTCTGTGAGGGGGTGAAGAAATCCTAGGAAACCATACGTCCTGCAGTGCCTGTCAAAACAGGAGGTAGGAGGACAGCTTGGAAAGGTAGTGCTCTCTTTCTCGACTCTTTCCTCTCCAAACTGCCTGTAATGGCCCAACCCTCACACAGCATCGTCTGTGTTGCATCAAGAGACTGAGAAGCCCAGCCACCTGTTCAGTTTTGCTGAGATTAATCAAACCATGATGCCACTGAATATAGGTGGACTTCTGCTGAGATACTGTATTTGCATTATGAACTTCCTGAAAAATCAGGGATGTCCATATTTGAAGTTTTATTTGGTTTATTATTAAAATATGAGTCTGGATGGAGTATATGGATCTCAGTGTTTGTCTTTGGATAGAGCTGGGATTCAGCTGCTAATTGTATTATGAGCATTTGGTTTAGTAACTTCATTGATGATTTTTTTTTTTTTCATCCATGTTTATGTTTCCGGAATGACTTGCTCAACATTCACTATCCTGGAAATTTTCATGGCGTCGTTCAGACTCACCAAGGTATCCAAGGCTTCCCTAATATGTTTCACTACAGATATTTCATTCTCTACCATGAGTATTCTCTTGCAAAAATGGTAAAGAGATGTAAAGTTCAACCAAACTAGGAAAAAAACATTCTCTATTTCTCATTGGTGTAAATGTGTATGCAAATGTTTAGGTGTGGATACATTTGGTCAGAAATAGAATCAAACCAGTAGGAATCTCTAAAGGTCGACAGGAACAGGCAAACCAATGTGAAATCTTAAAAGGTTTAGACTGAGTCTCATCGTAAAGCATTGATTGCTTAGCTTCTATCTTAGAGGTGAGCAATGATAATATCTTAGAGGTTAGCAATGATATATACATCTCTTTTTTTTTATTATTTTTGCTCATTTAAGAGTTCTTTTCAGATCTATGTTTCCATCATTCTGTCTCTAGGCAGATCCAAATGGATCTTAGCCAAGTCAAGACCAGTTCTTTATAATACCTTTGCATGTTTGATTGTGAATGCACTCCTGACACATTTCAGGGCAGTGTTTGCAGATTCCTTCAGAGGCAAAAAGCTTCTCTGAGCACGTAGGTTTACATTTCCCATGCTCCAGAAGCAAAGGACTTCTACAGGACAGGCATTTGGATGCACTTCCCATGCACGTCTTACAGGATTCACTGCATTCCTCACAAGTCTCAGAATTATTAAAATATCCCCTGTTGAATGAAAACAAACACAAAATTAACTGCTGGTCAACATACAGTTATCAAACAGCCCAGGCTATAAGAAATATGAGTATATATGAGACTTTCCCAGCATACACATTTCACTGGATCAAACTGAAACAGGTTTCTCACACAATTTGTTGCCCATCACACACTTACATCCCCTCTGCCTGCACGCGGAAAATGTGCATGGTTACTGCTATGAAGGAGTCTGGCCTTCTGTTGTTCTTGTATCTTATCTCTAAGGGATGTTGGGCTTTCTTGCTTATGTCTTGATTTCCCTCTTAGGAAGGGGGATAGATAGGAAGATGTGTAACATTTGGGAAAAGAAAGATGCAATCTTGAGTCTTGCACAGCTGAACCTCAACACTGATATCAGGGGAAGAGAGAGAAATTGGAATTGTGAAGGTTGGGAAGAATAAAAATGGCTGGGATTAAAAAAAAAACAGGAAAACCAGGATACTTAAGTAGTACCTACATTTAGTGACAGTATACTAAAAACCAGTGAAGAGCAAGCGTGTTTTACTGGTATTTGTGGTGTGAGTGCAACGGTAGACAACCACAGTTGGGTCTATCAGTAATAAAGAAAATATAGCAAAATATTGTGCCTATATTTCAGGAGAAGACAGATAAAAGGAGAGGCTGGATGCAATCCAATCTGCATACACTCTCAAAACCAACATGTTAGAAGGTTAAAGGAAAAGCAAGTCCACATTTTGAGATGATTGCTAATCCAAATGCATACAGTCATTGATGAAAACTAAGGAGGAAGCTGACATAGAAAGTAGTCCCAGAACATGTACTTTGCTTTAACAAGCTCATTATTCCCTGTAGAGGGGTGCTTTTCCTTTCCTTCTTGGAGATGATCTTTCCAAAGAAAGGCTGAGGAGATCCGTTTGGTGCAACGTTAGAAAAAAAGATAAGAAGAGCTATGCTTGCCATCTGTTCTCATCTTTTTTTCTCCTAACCTTTGTCATGATCCTGCATCTATTTCTCACAGTCCTGCCTGTTGTCTTCTCTTTTTCCAATCTTGAGTACTTGGCTAGCCCGGTCTCTCAAAATCCTCTGTCAGAAATTATCAGTGCAGCAAGTCAATGTTTTTCCATCCCCTACAGCATGTCCCAAAACAAAACAAAAAAAAACCCTAAAAAAACCATCCTCATATAATCCTCTGCTCCAGTGGAGAGCAGTTATGCCTTGAGAACTTTGTCCCAGAGGCTGAAACCAGAATTTAACTCTGGTGAACTTTGTTGAATGATGTCTGAGAAGCCACTATTTATAGTCTGCAATTTGGAAAAAAGGGATAATAACAGCTGAAAAGACTAGTGATATATGAACAGGTTTAATTTTGTTATATTGACCCTGTATGGGATAACTGTGGGGAATGAGTACTGAGAACAAATGTATTAATGCCAAAATCTTATCTTTGCTTGTATGTTACAACTTCTGATATTAAAAGTTGTTTCTGGACTAGAGTAGGCTTTAGTGTAGTTACTTTGCATTTATGCTCACATTTGATGATCAGATTCTGTTCCACTGGCCCTTATTGCCTTACTTGACAAAGTAGGCAGCAAAGTACTGCTAGAGAATTTGTACTGTTTGTAAGAGAAGCAGGAACCGTGCATTTTTCTAAAGAAAAAGGTTAACCAAGCAAGACCTTCACACTGCATAGCACAGTTCATGCGTATATATAGATAAGATGAATGATGATGAAAAAAGCACAGAAACATGAGAACCTGATCTACTCAAGTGCCTGATCTAGTATCCCTTGCAGTCAAATGGGAATCTTTCTTTTCGAATTCCGTTGATTAGAGGAAAAAATAAAGAATATAAGCCAAGGAGAGAAACACGTCACCAAGCACTATTTTTCTGTATCAGGACTCTGATCAGCCACTTTCTGGGTTCACACCCCTGCTCTGTATCACTTTGAGGAAGGAACAAGTTAGAAGAATGATTGGAGGCTTATTTTCAATCACCATAAAGAACTACCCTGAAGTACCATGGTCCTATTGAAATCAATGGGAGCTGCCCCATCTGCTGTAGGATTTGATGGCTAGTTTCACTTACGATTTTTCACTTTTTCTCTAAATGAGAGAAAATGCGGTTTGTTCAGGCCAGCTGAAAGTGTCTTTTAACTTGTGGTAGTTTCTGGTAGCCTAGGTTACATTCAGGGCTCCCTTGAAAGGTTTATAATGGATCTGAACTTTAAAGAGAAGAAGCACAGTGAGAAAATAAGGAGCAGTCATCCAGCAGGAGATACTTACTCAGGGCATTCCTGTAAACATCTGCCATTGTGGAGGAAGAGTGGACGGTCCTGTTCAGCCTGACACTTCTGACAGTGCCAGTGGTTGGAGCACACCTCACAACCATCCATGCACATCTCACACTTTCCACTTGCAACATTGCCAAAAGTTTTTTGAGGGCACAGAGGAACACAGGTATCATGGATAAGAAATTTTCCTGACAAAAGAGCAACCCAGGTGGGGAAAAGCACAAATTAGGAATATATTTAAAGATTCGTGCCCTGAATGACTATTAAAAAACCTTCCAACTTCCTCAAAATCTAACTTTTTGATGCTTAAAAACATGAATAAAACATTCTTTAATCCATTTCCCAAAGTAGTTTGCTCAACCTTCACTGGAATTTAAGGTTAGAAGGAATCATCAGGATTATCTAGTACATCTTCCTAATAAATCCATATTCAGTAATTCCTGCATCATGTCTACAGCTTTTGATTGAAAAGAAAGAAAACATTCACCTAATATTTTTTTTTAATTCCTATTGCCAAGGGTGTGTGCTTAATTCCTAGCTGATGCCTGACTTCATCTGGTGATTATCTGATGACCTGCCCATGCTTTAAGCCGGCAAAGAACTTTCTAGTGTTCATTGACAAAAACATTCCCTGAAAATGTGTAGGATACAGAATATTTTAGCCTCTTGCAATATTTACCCAAAGAAGCATAAGTCTCTTACCTTTGGGACATGAAGTACATATGTCAGCAGATTTCTCACAGGTCCTACATGAAGGGTCACAGGACTGAAATATTTTTTTTTCATCTGGGATGAAAGGAAAAACAGTTCCATGTTTTACTGTCTCACAGGCTGTTTTTGTTCATTTCACCTCCTTTAAGAGGGCCATTTTCTATGGCTTTTTCTAAGCTGCTTCAAATATGTACCTCTGTGAATTTTTGGAGTTCACAAAGTTGAAGAATTTGATGACCGTGTTCAACTCCGCTCTCTTAAATGGTAAGTTAAGAGTTGTAATAAAGGAAAATACAAACATTATTATGAGATTCACTAAGGCACTGCTCTGGACTGCTCACTGCAAATGAGACAATAACCTATCTCAATATCAGTTTCAATGCAGTGCTCCAAAACCAAATCCAGATCTGTAATCATAATAGATTGCAAGCAGAAAGAGCTAGAAAGTATGTAAATTTGGAGGATTTGGTGTAGTGAGGTATTTTCATGGAGATTTTGTACTAGCTGTTTGCAGAACACCATTAACCTGTAACTAATGGAGAAGACTCTGAGGAGGAAGGAGAGAGAAATGAATCTCTGGAAAGAAAATCTGTTTAAATAGTCCTCCCCAAAGATTTCCCTCCAAAATGAAGAGTCTGATGTGTTTCAAATGGAGTTTTTATGTCTGTGGAAAACTAAGACTTTGGTTATGGTTTGCATAGACTTTATTCAATGCGTTACTCAGCTCCACAATGAGAAAGTTTGCTGTGCAATGTGATAGGTCCCAGCATGCAGCTCTGTATTTTGATCCAGGCAGTTATAACAACAGGTAAATGGATGTCTGATGAAAAAGTAACTGTGGACCAGTGGACAGAAGACAGTAGTCTTTTGATTTTGCTGAAAATAAAAAATAAATAAGAAGTTGGTTGCAGATTGAGCTTTGCATCTCAGCTAGCACATCCAGCTCATCCTGCCAATTTAATATGTATGATTT
>VXBO01014954.1:2661-15242 GCA_013400135.1 Rhinoptilus africanus | reverse complement strand
CCATTAGCCACATGGAGCATGTCACTACACTTTTTTGCTTTGCCTGTTATGGCAAGGTATTTTTAAATGCTGACATTTTGAATTAAAGTCATGAAAGTGAGTGAAAAGAGGAGGGAAGGGAACAGGGGACTCATATAGAGCACTTTCCTGCAAAGGGAAATGGTGACCATTTTATTAAGCAGAGAGTCACTTGTTAGAAAAGTGGGTATGCGCATAACACGGCACAGAGGCAGAAGGAGGAATAATAATAAAAATATTATTAATTATTATTATTATTTACAACTGTACTGCTAAATGAGCAGAGCCATAGCTACCTCAGTGAAAGAAGTTAGGTCCACATTCAGTGTGGGTAGGAGACAGTCCACAACAATATCCACATCTGACTACCAGCAGCTCAGAACATCTTAAAAACTCTTCATGCTAAAAAATCTCTCAATATGCTGGTCCCTGGCCAGATCAAGGACAACTCGGGATGTTTCAGGGACAGCACAGCACATCAAAACATGGCTGCTTAACAGCAGGGCACTCAGCAAGGGCATGGTTCTTTAACAGGACTACTTTTTGAGTTCTACTTTCACCGTGTAGTCAAAGCGTCTAGTGTTGCAACTTTTGTTGGTAACTGACATAATATAAAGCAGCTCCAGACACAGAAGGAGATTAGGAAAGTTTTCCTTGTCACCACCCTTCTGGCTACAGTGACTCTGTCCTCCCTGAACAAGGGCCCGAGAGCATTTGCGGGATCCAGGCTTCGGCCATAGGATCCAGAGCATAATGTATGTAACAGAAGAAAGCTGTACACTGTCAGGGTGAAAGTGGGTTGTAGCGTTCCGTACTGGAGACTGGGTCTGGCCAGTCTGAGGCTGACAGACGAAGTGTTAGACTCTTGTGTGTAGCTCACAAGACAGCAAATAGCTTTAGCATTGGCTTTAGTAGCCGGAAGCGTTGGTGGTCACAAGGAGTCAGAGACTTATCAAGGACCAAGATAGGTGACCTAGGGCAGGATTTCAGTAAGTACTACCTGAAGACCTTTTTCAACTCCAAAGGTACAGAGGCCTTCTGGGCATAGAAAATGCCTGAAAATGAATTTTGAGGTGTGCAGCCTCAGCACTGCCAAACAGCTGACATAAAAACACTGGGTTTGAGCCCACAGAAAGGCTGTGTCACCTTTGTGGCTTCATATTGACCATATCTGGCACCTAAGGGGTATAATATCAAGTAATTCATCAGTGTGTAAAAATTAAAACCTCTGGAAAAGCTCTTTGGAGAGAAAAGAACAAGTGAGGAAGGTACAGAGTCCCTGGCCCGTGGAAGAAGAAAAGGTGGAAGTGATGTGTAAGCATCGATAGGAAAGGGAGGGGTGTAATAGTAAGTAATCTCTGAAGTTGCAGGCATGGGAGGATAGCACAGAGGCAGGTATTGACGAAGAACTGGAGAGGCACAAGGAGATGTCAGTGTGTGAAGTGAGTTCAGTGCAACCTAAAGCAGCAATGAAATGCCCCGTCTTCTGGTATCAGCAGTGTAACTGGAGCCTCAGTGCTGGGGCTCTTTGAGATGAGGTTCCTGCCGCTGAGGGGGCAGTTGTCAGGTTCACCAAACGTTTACAATTAAAGGACATTTCTTTAAAAATCCTGATTGGGCTCTGTACTTTGGGCCGTCTATGTATAAGTTATATATTTCCATCTATATGGAATAGTGGTGTAGTTTAAGGACTGAAGGGCTAGAGTCACAAAGTAATTTAAAAATACTGGTTTTGCTTCTCAAGAAGTTTCATCCTGCTTGAGGAGAACAAACATTTTCTTCTGATTTTCTTAGCCCTTTTAAGTGTGTGGATGTGGATATCTTGTAAGGCTTTCTGCAATAACCAGATCCTTTCTATCTCTTGCTGATGTATTTTCTATGGCTTTTTTCCCTGCTGAAGACCTGTTTTCAGGTTACAACATGCTGTTCCAAGAGGATTCTAGTCCATTTAAGTGACCCTGAATGTGAAGGGCAGTTGGAGCTTCTCTCAAGCCTCTAGAGGTACCTAACCGCATAGCACACAAGCATTTTCAGTTTGATTATCCGAATAATCCTCAAAGTCATTTTCTGGTGATCATTGCTTACTCTTGTCTAATGCAGATATTCACTGTCAAAAGGTTCTTTTGGAGAGATTACTCCTGTATTTTCCTGACTTTTCATTATTGAACAAATCTTTAAAGAGTGTCCTTCATGACGTCATCTGTAAGAATATAAGGAATATTCCAGAAAAGCTGGATGTTTGTTGTTAAAAGATTTTCTATTGTCCTGTACTTAAATATGCAGACCTTCTCTCTTTCTCTGCTCTTGAGAGAAGATCCCCATTGGCCTGCAAATTCAAAGATTTTTCCCTTTTAGAGACTAGTAATTTGTCACTCTCTGAAAAAGAATATTGAGGAATTGATGATATATTGCACAGCCATGTAGTTTTTAATTAATGTTTTCCACTTTACCTCTAGAACCTTGGCTGAAAAAAGAGACCATCTGTTCCTGATGTCTGCCTGCAGCTGCATATCCTTGGTTCCTCCATCATTTGCTGTGATAAACCTTCAGAATTTGTGAAGGTAGAGTACTGATTTTCCCACTGAAAATGTCACTGGCCTTTTTTTTTTCCTAAATATGCAGTAAATAATACAAATTTTCATTTCCCTTTTCAGCAGCTTTGCATCCAGCTACCTTACCCTGGCTTACGTTTTATTTTTTTAAAATCCCTACTGGGTAGTTTTAAGTGCTGTAATTTAATATCAGTTATGCGTGTGAAGAAGCAAGCCAGAAATATTTCTGAAGTATGTGTTGCCAGGGTAAAAGACCTTGATCTTGGCAAGAGAGTTGGTGTAATATAAAAAATAAATAGCAGGAAGGTAAGGTTAAGCAGAGAATTTTTTAACTACTGATGAAGAATGTCCAACGAGCTCATTGTTTCTAAAACACTTAAAGCCTTACAATTAAAAATAAAGATCTTTTCCAGTGAAGTACTTTATATTTACATTTAATCCTTGCCCCTTTGCCAGCATTCGTTGTTTTATGTAATATTTGCTAGTGGCCACCAGAGGGGAATGTACGCAAGCAATTGGGTTTCTCATGGTTGGCACTGGAGACAACCTCTAACTTCACAGTCAAATATAAGCACTTAAATGCTCCAACTGCAGTATTGACAGAAGAAATCTTATAATTATTAGTTTTTCTTTTTAAATTCTGTGCAGTTAAAGTGAGTTTTCCTGTGACAGAGCTCATACTAACTGGAAATAAGCTTTCATTTACCAAAAAAAACCCCAAAACCAACACATGTTTAGAGTAATGTGAAGTTTTTAAACCTCATTTTCTTGTAAAGCAAAAGGTTGCCCAAATGGCTAAATCTAATGCAAGAGATGTGTTTATGAAAAACTGTGCAAAGTACTTGCAATAATATAACCAGAGCTTTCCAAAGAATAGCCTTACAAAGCTGAAAAATGGTCATGAAAAATGTATTTCCTTGCTTTTTGGGCTGCTGATAAATAAAAATCTTGGAAATGACTGTTTTTTGCTGTTGGTTTGTATTTTGCTTTCCCATAAAGGATGCCATTCTGTACTTGAGGATTCAACAAGCCTTCCTTTACAATTTCATTCTGTAGCTCTTAGGATTGCAAATGAAACTTGTAAATGTAGAAGCCATAAGTCTAACTTGTAGAGGTGTAAACCACCTACATTCCAAAAGTGGGACATTGACTCTGAAAATACACTGTATTCTATTATTATACTGTTCTGCTCCTCTTTTTTTTTAAAGGCCAATATGTATGACCTTTTCAAACCCACTGAGGTTTTTTATCCTTAAGCTTATATCCTTTCTTGGTAGCTTTTTCTTTTTAAAAATTATTTTATTAATTTTTTTCCTCCCAAACAAAAACGCCTTCTATTTAAACTCTATTCAGGCCAAAATCTGACTCAATGTCACATTGATTCTTATGCCTTTGTCAGAATGAGTAACAACTTTGACATACACCCAGCTAAGTCTCTCCTATTTCTTTCTATAAACTGAGAAACTGAGAAAATCACATAGTACGATTTCTTGAGCTAAGGTTTACTGCAGCTGTGAAGTGCTCTTGTCCATTCAGTCTATTCAAGGGATTATCAAACTGGGAGGGTGGGGAAAGACTGAAAAATGTATTGTTTTCTATTTTCTTGTCTCATTTGGGCTTGAGCAACATGAACGAGACAATGGCAGAGTTTCTTGAAACCTAATACTGTAAGACTTTAACTGTGACCCCAGACTGAATTAAGGAAAAAATTAGTGAAATTTTAGCTCTTTTCAACACAATGTCCCCATATTTCCTTTCTGTTTGCTTAAGTGATCTTACTTTGACATCCCAGATTTTTTCAATCTGATTTCAGATAGACTAAATGAGTCCACAAAAATATTCAGGGTGAAAAGCACAAGTCCATGAGGAAAGAAATGTGGTCCCTTTCACATTCTCACCACTGGGTCCTAGAAAATGTAAAGTTTATTAAAGAAACCCAACACGAAAACCTCTACAAACCTGAGGACATATGAGCAGAGATATGGCCATATCTAAAGAGATATGCCTTTAAATGTAATAGCATTTGAAGTACTTTATGGTCCCTCTTTAACTTAATTTAAGCCCACAACTGCATTTTAAGAGTTCTTACTAGTATATACCCTGCTACTATATATTATACTAGTATACAGTCTTTATACTGTCCATCTTGCTCTCTCTACCTGCTCCTTATGGACAATGGATCTTTATGCCAGATAGTGCAAGCAGTAAGTGTTCAGACTGATAGAAGATGGTTTATTTGCTTCATTTTAAATCTTATTTTTTCGTGCTCTTCTATAAGTAAAAGGGGGACTTAAAAACTTGTATTTTTAAGACGCTGACAAAGTAGCTCCCTGTGTACATTTGTTAATACTGTTAGCTTCTAGGCATTGACTTCTACAAGGAGAATATTTTTAGAATATATTTCATTGTTGGACCATGGCACAATTGCTGCAGTGAGGAATGCAGGAGGAAATGAAGTGCCATGGCTGTTTGTAACTGCAAATGTATTATTTTTAGAAGATGACCTATGTAGCTTTTACACTATGTAGTGAGATGTGGTTTGAATGTGATCTAGTGGAGATGCTACTTAGTTTTTTAGATTTTATTCTGTGTGTGGCACTGGCCTTGCAAAACCGATACAGTCATGAATAAAAACAAAAATTCAGGTTACGTACCTCCATGAGGTAATTACAATTACACAGACACGGTAAAACATAATGAAAACAATATACACAGGTAATAAAATACTAGGCCTATCCCATTTTGAAGACTTATGTGAACTGTAAATTTAAGGAAGCTATAGGAGTACTGAGAAGTAAATCACAATCCCCAATAACCATTAATTCCCAATCTAGTTATCTTATAACAACCATAGTATTACTTTGCAAACAAATAGCTAGAATATGAAATTGGCATGCCTAAGAACATATGGGATAATGAATAATTTTTGCTTGCCTCTAGCAACCCGAAATTTCACATATGGATGATGCTTAAGACTGTCTTCTAACTGCTCCCATGGTGCTCTAATTCTACACTGTAAATGTCATAATATTTTCACATTTGGAAGACTATGACCCGTTCTCTCCTGCTGATGATTTTTCTACCATCTTCTGCCCACCCCATTCCTTTTTTTCCCCCCTCCATATTCTGAGACCTTTATACGTGTGTCTACATAGCTGCATTAAGGTCCTTTTAAATAATCTTTTTAAAGCCTGAATTATTGTTTTCTTGCAGAGAGTACTTACTGTTTTTGTTTTACTCTGTGTTTAGGAAAAGTAAAATGTGCAAGATGGATGCAGTTGGTCAATGGCTGCTTGTGGGAGGTTACTCTTATTATTGGGGGAGGTATGTAATAGTAAACAGAACCAGCTGCTATTAGCTGTGTAATTTACTACAGCATATATTATCTGCATGTGAAGAAGCACATATTCCATTTTGAGTTTGCATCAGAAACAGACCTCACTCCATACCAATTGTTTTCCTTTTGAACTTTTCAGAAGAATGTGGTAGACTAAACCATGTAACCGATGAACAAACGAGTTTTTAGGGTGCGGTATTTACAGTGAACAACAGGCAAAATGAAGACCTGACCATAACTTGCAAAACGTCTAATCCAGTTGAAAGGGTGTGTGTATTCACTTGGTGAATCAAGCTTACACTAGTGTGTCTCCTGGCTTCCAAAGTAATTTCATCATCTGGTACATGAGATAAAATACAGATGTTTCATGCTAGAAACCCAGAGCCTGATCTCTCTCTCTCTTTTTTTTCTTCTTCTATTTTTTTTTTTTTCCCTTTCTTGGCTTGCCCTGTCTTTTTAAAAGCCTGGATAACAGACATGGTCTGTTTCATATTTCAGACCTGGATATGACTTATTAATGATTCTTGATATGAGTTGAACTCTTTGCCCAGCAGAGTATACCCCCAAAGTAAATATCATTTAGAAAGTCGGTTTTTTGTATAATGTTTTGGTTGTTGGAGTGTGTGCTCATAAAAATTCATGAGTGGTCTGTCATTTATCCTTGCATAAGAAATAGAAATGAAAGTTTAAACATGGAAAGAAAGTCTATTCCACATTCACAAAGGTTTTAATCCTCACCTAGATGGTGAGAATTGCAAAGAAAGTCAGACTCTATGTTGGTTTCTCCATGGCAGACTCTGATGTGCTGCCCTTTAATTTATGTTAGCCTTTGAACCAAACAAAACAACTGTCTTTGTTTCACAAAACTCACTTTGTCTCATATGGTACGTCAACACAGTCACTAAAACCACAGTGGAACCCACTGTGAATCCATGTGAATCCATGTAGCTGGAAGAGCCAAAGAGAAATGGCTTCATTATTTGTAAATACGGTTCAAGGTCTAATACCTCAACTCTCTGTTAGTAACATTTCTAGAGAAAAAGAGTAAATAGAAGACTAACATAGTAAAAGCTGACGTAAACTACTGGATTTGGAAATTTTGGCTATCTTTCTCATTGTATTGTCTTCTGGCATTATCTGGGGCTGGGCATGTGCTGAGGATGAGCTTGGTGCGATCTCATCTTCATTCCCATGACACGGGTGAGGTTGTTTATTTCATACTTGGCCCCCACGCCCAGCTTAATCCCCCAAACTGGGAGGACTAATAATTGTCTGGCCTGTACTCTTTAATTAGATTTTTTAACTGGAGCAGAGGCAGCTCTGCCATGGTGCGGCACCACTGTAAATGTGTTGAGGATACTGAGCACTCAGTGGAAGAAACACGTATTGATAAAAAAGCAGAAAGGATAACAGCCAAAAGCCAAATCTCAGCCATAGTCTTGCCCACACTGAGCTGCTGAACAAACATGAAGGTATGCTAATACCCAGTGAAGAATGGACAAACTTCTTGAACCATGCCCATGAATGTCTACCCTCAGACAACAGATGAGATGCAAGATCCTTATATTTTACTAAGTACAAATAACCCTGGAGAAAATCAAAGTAGCTGTAAAACAAGCTAAAGAACAAAAAAAGTAAACCGGGATAAATTATTTTGAGATCTATGCAGAGGAAGCAGTGAAAAACTTGGAATGTTGCCATGAATTTGCGCTCAAGTATGAAAGAAAAAATATTTTCTCTGTCCCCATAATCTTCTTCAAAATAAATAATGGAAAAGAGGAGTCCCTACAGAAATGCTTAAATAGATCTGAGAGGGATCATTGTTTCAGACCAGGTTTGTGCAGGTATGCCAGCCAGAATCCTCATCGACAGTACGTTTCAAGGAGCACAGGTAGGTTTTCTTTTTGTCATTTCTTGTACCTATCATACAGCATTGTTGAACAAAACAATAAAAGACAGTGTCTGCCTCTACTAAATTTTATTGGGTTTCAGAAAGCTTTTGACAATGAAGAAAATAATTTGTAGTGAAAACTTGCTTCTTTTTCCTTTTCTTTTCTTTTCTTTTTTTTTTTTTTTTTTTTTTTTTTTTTTTTTTTTTTTTTTTTTTTTTTTTTTTTAGTTTCTTTTAAAATTATCCACATATTTTGAAACATTTTCAGACTGTGAAATGTTCTGCAGTCTTCAACTAGGAACTACCCTATTAGTGTGATGTACTGCTAGAGTTAAATGTGGTTTGGTCCTGCATGAATCCTTTATTTTTTATTAAGGATCTTCAGCGTGGAACGACAATTTCAAATATAGATGGCACAGTTGGAAATCTGGCTTCAGCTGATATCTGCCTCTTGAATGCATCATGAAAAGAAATGGGTGAAATTGTGATATTCTATCCAAAAAATCAACCATTTAGATTTTGTTGTTAATTACAAATGAAAATTGCTGTTATGAGAACCAGATGATCTTATAGTATCTGAGCAAGAAACCTCAAAAAACTGTTGATCAATTAAGTTATTCAGAGTGTAGCTTCAGTAAAGACAGTGAAAACTTCATGAACATTTTGACTTGAAGGTTACTACTATTTGGAAGTCTACCCTGGTGAGAAAGGGCTCAAGATATCACCAAGTTCAACATCACTTTCTCAGCAGTTACATGGTATAGCTGCTGCCGCACTGTGGGAATCCCAGCAAGTCTATCCAAGAGAAGGTGAAGAGCCTCCAGACAAGTTCCCTGGGCTCCTATCACCAGCTGCAGCAGGAATCCTGTGACTTTGGAGCAGTCATTAATGTTCAAGGTAGTACAGCTCTGAGGGAGACATATCTCACAGTTGAAATGGCCCTAAGTAAGATGTATTTTAACTACTGGAAGGAAAGAGAAACTGTATGCAAGACAGAGGTTTCGCAGCACAGCAATGCTGATATGTACAGAACTGCATCAGCTGCCTGCTTAAAAGAAAAAAGCTGACAATGAGTCACCTCATTTGAGAGCATGAGAAATAGATAACCAATAGATAGACTAAATTGCAGATGTGCTCTTTCCAAGGCTCTGAGGTAGACAGTCTGAAATTGAAAAAGTACTTACTCATATGGATGAAACACAAGGAAATGCATAGAGGATACCAACTTTCTATTAATATTTCTCCTTTTTAGGTCTCTCTGATCTTTTTCTGAAGTGAATAAATGTTATTCCTTTGATGCAACATTTCTCCTTAGATAGGCAATGCATAGGAATGGTCAATATTTTTTCTGAAAATATTTGTTAGTACATTTTAATTTTTAATGCAAGGTCATATAGATCTAAGGATAGTAATTCTTTGATGTGTTTGAGTCAAATAAAGACATAGGAATCTGAAGAAAATTTGTATTTGATAGAAAATAAAGCTGGAAGGGCCCTTAAGTAATCTAGTCTCTCACTCCATTCAGTGTGTTCTTAAAGACGCCTAGTGGTGGAAATCCCAAAACCTCCTCAAATATTCTACTAGTACTACATTATTCCATTTGAACGTCCCCTTTTTTTCCCAATGCCAAATCTAATACTCCTTTTATGCATTTTAAGTTCTGTTTACCACATTTACAGAGACCCAATCTATTCCATTCTTCGTTGTGATTGTGCTCCTCTTAGCTTTCTCATTTAGACCCAAGTGCCTCACTTATCTCAACCTTTCATTGTAAATAAATTGTAAATAAATAATTGACCCTAGATTTCTGGTAATCCTCACTATTTCCACTCTAATACATCCACTTCTTTCTTTAAGCACTGTGCCCAAAACTGAATGTGTTGCTCCAGATGATGCTCTACAACTGTAAAGAGAGTGAAAGGATTATATGACACTGACTTTTCTCATTGTTTACAGTGATCAGCAAATCAGCTATTGGAACTCTAGAGGGAATTTTTCCATTTGTTCAGGGGTATGACGTTCATACAACTAAAAAGTGCCACTTGCAATCCTAACTATTGAGATTCCACATGCTGTAAAGGTTTCACCTAAAAAGAATGAATATTCATGACAAATTAGTTTAATTTGTGTGCTGGGTGATAAATTCACTATTAGCACTGCCTCATTTGGTAACATAACCTATTCAATGGTACTTTATATAACTGACATAATGGGAATGACAAATATTCTACTATACACTTTTCATTTAACACTATCTTAACAAGAAATTTGTGCCAGTATGGGGATGCACTTGAAGAAAGAAAAGAATTTAAAGAAATTAATACAGTTCATTCCCTTCTACAACTTTAAATTTTAAAAACATTTTCCTTCCTTTTTTTTTTTTTTCTTAACAGATCATTGGTTTTCCTATGTTACAGATGAGGGAGCCAAGAAACAACTGATTATTTTGTGAGGGTTGTGGAAATGGCCAAGATAGATAGGACAAGAACTGCAGAATGTAGTTCTACATCCTGTGTTTGGTCCCTTAGACAGTGGTGCATGCCTACACTGGAGGGGGAAGGGAAAAGAAAAGAAGTTGCTTTTCAACACACAGTACACACACACACATACACACATTTTATTATTTTCTATTTGCTACAATTTACATTCGCTTCTGTGTAGGGAATCAATAGCCACAAAGCTGGTCTAAAACATAGCCTATAAGGCTCCCAATACAAGGAACTCCCAGTACCTTAATCTATTATCTATATTTTATCTTTTCTATCTTGCTATCTTTTATTTTTTAATCTTTTATCTGTCCAGGTAAGACAACTACCAGATAAGGAACAGCTAAGTTGTATTAAAATGTTCGGCTATTTGCAGGAAAATTAATTTCACTCTATGAAACCGATGTTTTTGGTCAGTGTATTTTTAAAACCACAGTGAGTTTGACAAAAGCACAGTTTCACTCCTCCTTCTACAACTTTTAGTAGTCTTCAGAGAAACAGAAAATATTAAGGGATCTGTTGCAACTTACCACTCCAGAACTTCCCATCGGGTGGAGAATTTCTTGGATTCAGACACTGCCCATGAGATAGGTGGAAACTGTTTTTGCACCCAGTACAGTTCTCATAGCTGTACCCAACACAGGTTGCACAGCTCCTGTGGCAAGGTTCGCATTCTCTAGAGATGTCATCATTGAAGAAGCCATCTCCACACTCACTCACACATGTGCCGCCTGCAACAGAAACAGAGCCTGGCATCATGGTGTCTACTGACCCCTCTTAATCCTGACAAGGAGGTACCACACCTCCTATAATATTTCTCTGTCTCCCACAAGAAACAGATGAAAAAAACCCAGCTTATAAGAACTCATTAAACTTTTTGTAGGTATATAAACTCCAATTTTTTGGCATGAAACTTAAATTCAGCTCAATTGCTTGTGCAAACTTCACAAACTTCTAAACAATCTGCACTTAAATTTATATCTAGGTGGGTTTTGATCCATACCCTAAATACTGGCACATACAGATCTTACAAAAGTCCAAATCTGAATAAAAATGTTATGCTTGAGTCCCAATTTTTATACTGGCCCAATATAAAATCTAAGTCCAGAATTCCCAAAGATTGTTAGATGCATGCATATTTTGAGGATTAAGGGAATCTCTAGTTTCTAGTGAATGTAAACCTAGGTAAATGTGATTCAATTTAAGGGTTGGCATACTGCAGCAAAGCCCCTAGAAGTTGCTAAGCTGATAGCTTCTTGAGCTTCCTCCAATTTCAATTAAAAAAAAAAATGTAGACCACCAGATCACCTCAGGTTGTGACCACAGAGTTTTCCATGAGCGTGATGCTTTTGTACTCCTCTACCGGCACTTTCAGCGGGCAATGCACAAGGTTTCCTGTGATTCATATTTGGCACGATGTCTGAACCAGACCTGCCTGATTTATGGCTTCGTAATAAAGCTAAGAGATTCCTAGTCTTGTGTGAATCTGATGTGGAATTTAGTGGTTTTAGCTGAGCTCATGTCAGAGTGTTTAAGGCTTGTTACTTTATGTGGTCCTGAAAGTCGAAGTAAAACAAGACTTGCACAGAGTAAGGAAATGTTTCCATGTCTTTCTGTGAGTTAAAACCCCCTCCTTTCACAAAGTCTGAATCAAATACAGTATTTTTTGTACTCACCCAAAAGAGTGGAAATGCATTAAATACAAAACTAGAAAAAAAAAAGTGGGAATTTGTAGTGAAATATGTGGAGCTTTTGAATGAAATGACTCTACTGGCTAGCATAACCATCTTATGTTTATGCTAGGGACCTGATTCTGCGAAGAGCTAACTCCCTTCAGCCTCCACTATTTGCCATAGAAAAGATTTATGAATTTGAGAAGTTGAGTCCAGGCTCTTTCTCNAAATTACTATATTATGTTTATAAAGAGCTGTAAAAATATGTAACTTATAAAGTTATAAAAATACATAAAATATTTTAAAAATATAGAACTTGTAAAAATGTGTAAGCTAGATTGAATAGCCTTTTAATCAACATTTTCTTTTATCATGGTAATTTTTACAGAGATCTCTTAACTGTCCCTTTGAAAAGCAAGAGAGTTCTTTTCTTTGGTTTAAGTTACACTTCCAATTAATCTATGTTTTTTTTCCTTTACTTAACATCCTTATATTTTTAAGTGTGCCTGCTGAACTGCAAATACCAAAACTGGACGCAATACGCTGAGAGCATACTAGTTCCAAATCCAGAAGCACTGTTCAGCTATTAGACCCCTTCTGTTCCATATTTCTCTCTTTATATAT
>VXBO01014953.1:31520-50607 GCA_013400135.1 Rhinoptilus africanus | reverse complement strand
CAACTCAGCACCCCAAAAGTAAGAGTATATGGATGTGCAGTGATTATATTCTACAATAAAGGCTTAGCTTAACTAAAGCCATTTTATAAGGCAAACTGTCAGTCTCTGTGGCCAAGGTGGTCACATATTAGCCCCCTTTCCCCTCATAATCAGGCCATGAAGGTCCTGCACACCAAGCGGACAAACCAGACAGATTTCTTCTTCCCCTCCCTGTCAGCCTCACAATTCCTGGGTGCCAGGCTGACTGCTCCCCTCCTTACTGGCCTTGGAGGTCCCAGCCAGGTGGTGGCGATGACCCCGTCACAGAACAGGGAAGGCAACAGAACACAGAGCGCTGTATAAAATCCCACAGTTACAAGTCCTAAGGGGAACCTGCAGCAGAGCTGCTGATGGACAGTGAGACCCGTGAGACCCCCCAGTGGCCAGGGACACCTCTACCCTCCTCTGCTGCTTCTGAGCACTGAGTGACTTTTATTCCTTCACATGCTTCAAGTCTAGATTAGGACTGTTTTATAATTGATACTGCAAGCCTGATCGGCAGAGGGCCCAGGTGATTAGGAACCATAAACTAAGCTGTGCTATACATCCTGTGCTATGCTACTTACAAAATTGTGCTACACTGATTCCAATTATAAAAATCCTGGGCTACTCTGATCATAAAATGCTATGCTAGGCCAATCATAAAATTCTGTTAAAATGAAGCTTTAATTGTACCTACAGCTTACCGTCACCATCATCCTGCCCAGGACCCCCACAAGAACTTGTTTGTCCCCGTAGTGTTGGGTGACAGTGACTAATTAATACGATGTAAGGCCAACAGGCCTGGATGACCCTCTCAAAGAGAGAGAAGATGAACCAGCAGGAACAGATGGTCAGATCAAAGTCTCCTGCAGAAGATGTACCAGTAGGGTGTTCATTTATAGCTCATTCTTAAATCATCACATAGAGGTTGCACAGAGAACACATCCATCACTGAGAGAAATGGTTATCCATCCTAACAAAAATGTATTAATCTCCCAGGAATCAGAAGTGCTTGAAGATATATTGCCTGAATGACTGCAAAAATATTTTTTCACTAAAATTAATTTCAAAGAAAAAACCCACACAGGTATATTTACCTTAACAGCTGACCAAAATCGTCTTTCTTGAAATTTTGAGCATAGTGATGATTTATCTTCCACAGTGCTAGACATGGAAAGAAGAAAAAAGGTAAAATAAGGGTTTATTTTTTGTTTGCCTTTAAAAGATGATAAACAGACAACTGATCCTGTGGATACTGATGAATGTTAATTCTGGCACTCTTTCATCAATGACAGCCACAACCAGAACAAGGGCTATAGGAAACAGCTGTCAATTTGAATCCATTATAATAAAACTAATATGAAATAATTTCTAATAAAATTAGCAATTGGAAACACCTGCGTCTACATTTCATGGATCCAGATCAAAATAGCATTACTTAGAACCAAACATCCTACACCAGCTTTAGCAAAGCTTCTCTTCAAGGTGCATCTTAACCCCACATTTCCCAGACTCCCACTTCATTCCCAACTTTGAAACAGTGTCCAGCCATAAGCATCAACAATATAAGCCCTATTTTAGGAATGACAGGAGGAACTGGGGGACACATGCACACGACACCAGACCACCTAAACACAGGCCCTCAGATCGAAGTCGCTACCCTAAAACCAGACTGTGGACCTCATACACAGGAAATCATTTGGTTACAGGAGCAAAAAAGCGTAAGACAGTGGAGTTACTCTTATTAGAAAGAGTTCATAAACAGGAACAAGGCTCCATAACCTTTCCTATAATAAAACAGTAGAAGGCATGTTTGTTCCATTACCTGTTAATGGTTACGGTAATCATTAAAATGATTCATATACAATTAATAGTATTCATTTTTAATACAATATTTCATCTACATCTGCAGGAATATAAAAAAGTTCAAAAAAATCCTAGCATCAGCCTACCTTTTAGGATACAGAGGAATAAAGACATCTTCCTCTACAGATTTCTTCATTCTTAGGACAACTGTGTTCATCAAATCCTATTAAAAAGAGAATTATTCATGCATCCTCACAAGAAAGACTTCATCTTCCATTTATAACAACTGCAACAGTTATTTTGTTCATCTCAAAGTGCAACATGCTAATTAGAGCAAAGTACAGTTACACTGAGACCATGAATATACTAAAACCAGTAGAGAAATCACAGCTCTAATTATCTATAGGGTTTGGATTTTTTTTCTAAGATCAAGTTATTTTCTTAAGTGAAAACTCTTTAGGTGTGTTAGTTTGCCAGGTAGCAGGAACATTGTATAGATTAACAACAAAATACGTTATAAACACAGAATCTCACAGCTTTTTGTGGCGAACCTATGTAAAATAAAGTCATCATGGCTAGGATAGTACATGGTTTTAGGCAACATGTTTTTAGGTGCCAGCGTTTGCCACTTTTTTTATTATTATTTAAGTTCTGGATTACTTTACTTTCTGTACAAATAGTACCATGGTTTTACATCAGAAACCTTTGAAAGGCTCAGTTGGAAGCCATAAACATTTTCTTAAAAGTACTGTTTTTCATACTCAGGGCCTAAACAGCCACAGATTTCCCCAGTTCTATACCAGATAAACCTCCAGATTTACATCAGAATAAAACCAGAATCAGGATGAAGAAGAGTATGCTAGAGTGACTATGTGTATTAAACCAATTATTAAAACATTGCTAAAATTACAAAGTAGTCTCTCTCATAGCCCATTAACCTTTGGGGATTTTAAGATTTTAAAATTCCAGACCTGCTTTATAAATAAAAACTTGAGGAGTTGCCCACTGGAGCGTTACTGCCATTTAAAGCTCAAATTCTGAAAAATAATCAAATGCAAAATCTAGAGTCTAACCACTGTTATTGCAGTGAAGCAAGATTAAATCCGCAATCAGATTTGTGCTAGGTACAGGCAGGATTCTTCTAGGAACAGGAGCTAATTCCTGCCTCAAGAGTGCCCCGCCTCCCACCACCTTTAGTGACGAGAGCATCAGAGAGATGGAAGTTTAATTGTGAAATCTTCTTAATATAAAGTGTCAAAACACACAAGTAATGTGAACTGAACAACTTCAGGACAGTGTTCTAAGCACGCATAGGCGCACGCACAGTGGATGGAGTTCTCCCTCCCCCAGTACCACAGGAGCTTTTACCTCTTTTCCTCGACTGCATTCAGTTTTGGAAAGGACTTGTTTTTCAAACATGTTTTTGCAAAGCTGTACAAGGTTCTTTGTCTGTGAAGCAGATAAAGGATCCCACACATTCTTTACAAATCCTATTAAAAAAAGGGAGAACTTACTTCATTCATGGTATGCAAGTGGTTATCCACTCTAGTTTCAAGGCATTACAACGTAACAGAAGTAACCACCTAAAAACCTCTCACTCAGAGAAGAGGCTACCTGAGCCTCACTCTGTGGAACTAGGTAGCCACTACAGCTTAGAGCACCACTATTACTTAAAATTATTTGATAGCCATCACTTATTTAAGGTTTGATTACCTAGCTCCAGTGAACATTTTCAAGACAATCTTACCATACCTGTAATTTTTGGAAGAATAGTTTTTTCAATGACTCTAGGCAAAACTTCTTGATCAGGATCATCATCCCTTTTTGTTTCGGGTATGTTTTTGCCACCACTGAATTCTTCTACAGCTCTGAACCAGGGCATTTCTTCCAACTCTCGAAAATTCTGCTGAAAGATCATTCTTGTTAGTTGGTCAACTGAGAGAGAAAAGCTCCATCCAACGATACCACAGATTCCCCGCTTAATTTCAGATCTACCCTCATCACTAAATGGGTGAAACCAGCAAATCAGGAAAACTAGATTTAAAGCCAGAATTTAAAGGGTGGGATTGTTAAAGTGTCTTCAAAGAACTCAGGAGAGGAATTCTTTTTACAGGGGGTGTTGCAAAAGGGGCTGGAAGTAAAGCTGGAGATACAGGGAAAGGAGGAAGTAAAGATTCCAACCACATGCTTCAACTTCTGAGACCAACACGGTACTAATGCACTATGCTATGTAGAGAAAAAGCATCTCATTTTCCATATTAATACACACTAAAATGACTCATATACAGAAAGTGACTTGACAAGAAGAAATGGACCTTCTCCTTCTAGTTAAGATACTTATCCCGGGTTCTGGAGTTCTACAACCCACACTGAAGTTCCCATACAGGAGTCATCCCTGAAAACAGCGTAACTCTGCTTGCACTTTTTGCTGCCAGAAATACCCACACATATCACCACTTAACAAAGACAGATAAGGCAAAAACGGTCTCTTCACAAAGATGGTATGGTCCAGAAACAGAACAGGCTTTACTGACTACAGCCGACTGCTTCAGTGCAATCCCCAGAAGCACAGGGATCACCAGTATATTAATACACACACTCCCATCCGATTTTTGAATAAGACAAAGTCAGCTGGTGCACCTACCTCAAGAGGATTCCAATTTATTAACTGAACTCTGATCAATGGATTCAATAGCTTAGGCAGGCAGAAACTGATATAAGCATCACAGTAAGAGTCAGGAAACTTCTCTTTCCATTCCTGGAATTTCAACAGGATTTTTCTGATGTCACAAAAATCTGCATGAACATCTTCAAAGATTTTCCTACTATCCTCTACAACGTTATCTACGGATAATATTTATTGGGAATAAAAAGAAACAATCACAGAACTTATTGAGGCATAAGCTGAAGAGTTATGTATCTATAGGACATAGAAGTATCTGTATGGTAATTGCATCTGTCATTTATCTTTGACACATCCAACAGTGAAACAGGTTTTGAAACCATCTCCCTATGAAACCCAGTTTCAGAAGAAAAAAAATACAGTCAGAAGACCAAAAAAGGCAAGTTGCTTCACAATCTATTCCACAGATTTATATAACCACTATGTTTCAAACTTTTTACCACAGTGATAAAGTTTCAGACATATAACCCTTCTGCTGTTATCTGGAGAAAAGTTATTACACCTTTCCCTGCTCCTCTTCATCCATTGATTCAAGGTAATTTGAACACCAGCCTTTCATTCACTCCATCTTTAAAAAACAAATTGATTATACAAAACACATCGCAGCACTGCACTGAGTACTGCCAGATCAGCTTTGGCATGATCCAAAAGAGCTTATTTCTAGTTGAAACAGTCATGTGTAATCCATCACAACATAACTCATACCAAAAGAAAACTACAACCATACACCTGTTCTTCCCAACTCATTAGTCAGAGCTGTCTGAATGCATTTCTCTTCTACAGCGCGTAACTTACTATGTAACTCAAATGAAGTATCCCTTTGCCTTTCATACAAAAAAAAAATCATTAAAAATATCAGAAAGATTTTGTTCTAGGACATCACAGTGAGACTGTCACCAACCTTTGCTCTTCTGGAACTCTGTCGCCTCTGTCGGAGTCAGCTCATCATCACTTGACATGCCTTCATGGTGATCAGCTTCCCCTGCACACTCTCTCACCTGCCGCCTGCAGGACCTGTATTTTGTAATGAACTCACATGAGCTATCCTCCCCTCATAGGCAGAAGAAAGTTTAATGAAAAATAATCCGCCTTCAAAAAATGGACTACAAGCAAGTTGTGACAGCAACAGCCTAAGGAAACGCAATCAAGGACCAATAGTAATTGTATAACCATAAGGACACAGAAACTGTGGAAGAAGGAGGGGCTTTGGGAACCGGCATAATTATCTCTGATCCCCCTTATGAGCCATGTAACAACCTTCACTTCACCTCATTCCCTAATGAAGCTAATAACTCATCCCACCTGGAACTGTCTCAGTTTTAGCATACAGGAGACTCCTGAGCTCTCAGTCCGACATCCCAGTTCTGGCTTACTTGTGCCACAGCCCACATAAAAATTGTGATAGCACCCAAGTGCCAGCTGCGCTCAAAAAAACCCACTGCCATGACTTTAAAATAAGTATCTTGCATCTCTACCACAGGAAAATAATATACGGTATGAAAGTTATATGTATAAATAATTTCATACAGTTATTTACATCAACTAGCATAAAGGTTAAATGCTTCAAGTGGAATTTTTTTATTGTATCATTTTTCATCCACTAAAATGCCAAAGTTCTTGCTACTTCAAGTACAGTTATGAGCTGAGTCACCAATGCAACTGAAAACATTTCAAAGCTCCAAATAACTTCGGAAAACAGATTTTGTAGCAGTCTCTGAAGACTATAATATCCAAAATGTAGTATCCAGCCTACACCGATAACAGGGGAGGGGCTAGATATTGCTTGGCTTCACTTGCCGCCTTCCCCCCACAGCAGCAGCAATTCTGCCTGACTTGGCTTTTTTTT
The DNA here is from genome assembly GCA_013400135.1 of Rhinoptilus africanus. Classification (NCBI taxonomy): domain Eukaryota; kingdom Metazoa; phylum Chordata; class Aves; order Charadriiformes; family Glareolidae; genus Rhinoptilus; species Rhinoptilus africanus. Next base: position 44,251 of record VXBO01014953.1, on the reverse strand, counting down.
GTTATCTACACAATAACACAAAATATATTTCTATGTAAGGTCATAATTTTATTTATTACAACAGGACAGAAAAAGCTTCTGACACATAGTTTTGTAAACAGCCTCACTTAAGACTTGGTAATTTAAAATAACAAGACCTATTAGCATCAGATTCAAATCAACACAAAGAGAACATCATTAACAGATGGTTTCCAAGTGCTCTGAGTTTTGGAAAGCAAATACCTATTTCCTGGTATAATCTAATTTAATAATCCTGCAGGTTTACGTTCATCACTGCAGAAGTGACAAAGACAGCGTACCCTATTTGTATAAGAGTTAAGTGTACTTATACATAATGCCTACCTTCGATGTTCGCACATTTCCAGAATCTGTGTCTTCTCATCACCTGCCAAACCACCATTAGCTGGTTTGTCATTCCCACCTATCAGAAGACAGAATCAGCCAAAAATAAAATGGTATGATTTTTTAAATTCCTATTTTGTCAATAAGAAAACACAAATTCTTCTTCTGTTGTTCTTCATTTGGAACACAGTTAAAGAAAAATCAAACCTCCCAATCAAAACTCTTAACTGTCTCCAAAATATGCACAGTAACTATTTCTGGTTAACTGCATAGCCTCAGATGGGGTTGTTCCCTTGTAGCAGTAGATGAAAAGGTCAATTTGATGACATTCCACTCAACGATCACCACTTCCCAAACCTGGAAGTTAGTGCCCTCCACAATAGGTTCTCAGCATCATGAAAGGCCAGTGTAGAGATCTACCTTAATTTCTATGTCAAAAGTGAAACCATGTAATAAATTACAATAACTTTCGAGGTTTGGTTCCAACATTGTAATGGATGTTAGAACCCTAATTCACACTATTCAAAATCATTGCATTTAGATTTCAAGACCAGTCAGCTCCCCAGGCTCCTGTTATCTGAGTGGTCACCGACTGTGTGACCCCTGTCACACTTGCTCTGATTCTTAAGTCCAAACACACAAGTAGAAACTAGAAGCATTTTCTAGTTGGGCCACTCATTTGTAGCACTATTAGCTGGCTGGTATGTGTACCACATGCCAAAAAAGCATACTACTATAGAAGCATTATCATATAAGAAAAAAAATCAGTCTTTCCACTATATTAAATACAACTAGGAACATAAAAAACATTTAAAAGTGCTGTTAAACGTGCAAGTACAGTCTCATTTGTAATAAGCTGGAAATAAAATCATTTTAATGGCAACTATTATTATGGCACTATCTTTTTCTTCTTAACACCTGCTGTCAGTGTGCCACACCACTTCACAAAATCATACAGGCTGCTAGCTTTCCCTCATCAGCAGTTTCTCCTGTGCAGTGAGAAGACTGAACCCATATGATTAGTAGTTACCACAAACTGGTGCATCTGGCCTCCATCTGTTCCCAGCAGCTCCAAGCATATTGCTCTTAGCTTTGCCTGAGCAGTTTCAACGTGTTTGGTTTTGGAGGTTGGGTTTGGTTTTTTTTTAATAACAGCAGCAGCTAAAGACTCACTCGGCATACAAACAGAACATTGGTGTGGAAAGAAAATATGAGACAAGAAAGTTGCAATACTTTTTCCTACAGTGACAAAAAAAACACAAAACCAAAGCACAAAACATGGTTTTGTGTTTGATAAAACCCTTACACGGAGGCTTCTTTCTTCCTGCCCTTCCCTTCACAGAAGTGTCACCCCCAAGTTTGAAATCCTCATTTTAAGAGACGTCTGAGGGGGGACCTAATCAACACTTATAAATACTTGAAGGGTGGGTGTCAGGAGGATGGGCCAGGCTCTTTTCAGTGGTGCCCAGGGACAGGACAAGAGGGAATGGGCACAAACTGGAGCACAGGAAGTTCCACCTAAACGTGAGAAGGAACTTCTTTCCCTTGAGGGTGGCAGAGCCCTGGCCCAGGCTGCCCAGGGAGGTGGTGGAGTCTCCTTCTCTGGAGACATTCAAAACCCACCTGGACGCGTTCCTGTGCCCCCTGCTCTGGGTGACCCTGCTCTGGCAGGGGGTTGGACTAGATGATCAACTAAGGTCCCTTCCCACTCTATGATTCTATGATTCTGTAAGCACACACAGCCTTAAAGACACTCACAAAAAAGTGATGCTGCCAAGTAAACACACTGCTTTTTCATATATTCACAGAATCCTCCATTAGCAAGCTTTCTGCAACTTAAGACATACTAGAAAACTGACTCCACTTTTTTAAAAAAAAAAAATTGGTGGGAAAATGCTGAGTTGAAGAACTAAAAATTGACGGAGTACTTGTTCATGTTATGTTCACTATTCAACCACTGAAAAGTAGTGCCATGGGCCTTACTGAGGTAAGAATTTCAATTGAGGTATAGTAGAACACACTTACTGACAACAGGAAGGAGAAAGGAGATCAAAGGTGAAAATTAAAAGCTTCATACACAAAGTAACCGTGTATTTCTGTTCAAAGAGTGAATGTTTCAATAGGAAAATAACTTCTAACTTCATACTAACTTGTCAGATGCTGAATATAAGCAGATTCCTTTTTCAGCTCATCTTGCCTTCGTTTCAATACTCTCATAGCTCGTTGCTGAAGAAGTAGGTGTACAGCTAGTTCTACATCATTAATGTATTTCAGCTGAAATGTAGTAAACAGGTTTTCAATTAATTAAAATCCAAAAAGAATGAACAAAAAACAGTCCCCACGGGTTTTCAGTATAGCCTTGAAATTAGAACCAAACTGTTACAGACTGAAAAGTACATTCCTGGTCACTGGAGTTTTTTAGGCTTTTTTGTAGACTGAAAAACAAACTAAAATGCCAGCAGCTCATCGCAGGACTATTTAAGACTTCATACAAAAGGTAATTTGCCTTTGAGACATTAGCCATTAAAGAAAATGCATTCATTAACTAACATTTGTACTCTTTGAAGTTACATAAAGAAATTCACAACTGTGATGCAATTAAGTGACCTAAGTTAGATTTGACAGCCCCATCTATAGAGGATAAAAGCAGTTCACTTTCACCAAGGCCAAACTTTAGGCTGCTTCTCCCCTTCTCCCAGCCTTCATCTTTTTAAATACAGGTCTGCATCTCAGGAAACAATGCAGCTGATAACACACACAAATTCTCACAGAGCTCTGTTAACTCAATCCCAACTCAAACCTAACACAAAGTTACAAAACCATGAGTAAAGACATCTCGAGAGATCCCAAAAGTGAATTTAAGCGTCACCTCTCATTCAACTTCAGTGCACTCTGGTTACTAGACCTGCAGAAAACTCCCTCCAATAACATTTTGGTTTCATCCAACAGAACTTAGACAAGATCACAGCTCATGTCCTTATATCTATACTAGCTTGATCATCACTTCCGGTGAGGGTTGCTTTGTTGTCCCTATATTTTGTTTCCTGTTGTGTTAAAATTTCTGATAGAACTGATTTTTTAATCGAGTGCTGTCTCTCATCATTTCCAAACAAAAGCCCCTCATCTTTCCTTGACAGGGTGCACTTTTATCATCTTAAAAAAAAAAAAAGGAAGAAAACATACATACTTTTTCATTCAAACAGTTGATCAAGTTTTCTACGTATGTTTTCATGGCCCTGTAGAATTTGTAATTCTGAGCTGCATCCGAAGACTTCTCTAACTCCTGGACAGCCATCTTTGAACTTTCAACGTCCTTCATATATTTTTCATACTCCCTCTGGTGGGCACAGTGCACATCCTGCAATGATGTTATCCTGAAAAAGAGAAACCCAGACAACTAAAACCATTGCCAAGTTAACAGCTGATGCACTCCAAAGCATTTTTCCCCATTATAATCACATACAAAATCTTTGCCTGTACTAATAATAGTACTTGCACTTGACCTAAGCAGCATTGAAAGATTTACCCACGCCAACATTTGCAGAAGTATGGGGTGTGGACAAGCATCATGCTTTGGAGACTCAAATGTCACTTACGTGGTGCTAGTTTTGAAACCACCACTGACATTTTACCCGAATCCCTCAATACAACACACTTCCCAAAAACATAAAAAGCCAAATTTTGTGGTATCACATTAAATGGATTCTACGCAACGTAATCTGGGGAAAACTACAGCTCATGTCAGCATGTGGATAAGATGCATGGATAGCAGTACCTGTAAGCATTCACCATGTGGTCACTACTAAATACAAAACAACTGAGGACTCTTACTTCTACGAGGTGGTAAAACCCATAAACTTACGTCTACAGCTGTCACTAACTAATAAATAGGTAGCACAGGAACATTTACATGTATTACAACTCTGCTTACTCTTCTCCCCCCCACCCCCCTTACATAGCCTAAGTGATCGCTCAGCTTGAGCAAGCAGAATCAACAAATAGACCACAACTTATTTCAATTCCCCGAAGCAGGGAAGACTTTGCAATGAAAATAACTGAACTCAGCCATTGTTCTCTACTGTGCTACAAGTTAAAAAAAAAGCCATTTCAGCATTTATCATGTTAAACACATGTATCAAGTTTACATCAAACAGATTCCCCCTTTTCTTGCTATTTTCTGAATAGGTTTCCCATTCTTGATAGCCTTATTCTCATTTTTCTTATGTGATTCTGTACATAAATTCCCACTTCATTTAACTCATTCCACTCAGGTGATTACAGCAAAGACAGTTTACAATTCCACAAAAATATTTAGTCCAATTTAGTTGCAATTCTTTAAACAAGCAGGTGAACAATGGTCTACACAAAGCAAAGCATACACAGGGAGAACTCAGGGCAAGTCCATAGCACATATTTATGTTTGAGCTGTATAAAGTTACTTGTCTAAACTTATCTGAACAGCTGCTTCCCGGTGCTTTGAGATGACAGGGGATGGCTTACTCCAGGATGCCTGACCCCAGCTGTCCTTCTCACACACCCTCTTGGAGGTTCCCACCTCCATCCCAGGACACTTCAGCTGCCCATACAGCAGCTGAACTGCTAAAGAAAAAGTCACAGCCTGGTACAGGACTCAAGTTAAAAAAAAAAAATCAAGGCAGGTTTAAGTTTGCCTAAACAGGCTGTAGAGAATTTATTGCTGCTTTAGGAAATACTGAGCTATTTTTGCAGCTGGTGTAAGAACCACCATAAGAGGGCGAGGACTGCCAGCTCCATCTGCCCTGGTTGAAGTTTTGCTTGCTTGGCAATGTAACATTGAACCAACGCTCCTGTCAAAAACTATTAGCACACATATTATTAGCACTGTCAGTACTGCTGACATTTAAATTAATTTACTCTCTAAAGTTATAGTTGGTAAAACATTCCCAAAATATCCAAATGCTCCCCCCTAACACAAAGCATTGCCAGGTAAAGTTAAAAATTTATAGTACTGCACTGGACATCATAACAGGCGTATGAAATACAAGCCAAAAAACCCTCCAATACTCTGGAAAAAGAGTAAGACTTCAAAGCTGTCATCTCTCATTGTACAAAAGCTCAGACAACTCAGAAGTTCAGAAGAGCAGGATTTACCTTTCAGTCAGTCGCTTCTTCACAATTTCCAAGTTCACAGGTGGTAGAGAAACAGAGGGATCAAACTTTGGTTTAGCTGTTGGAGATTTATGCAGGGAAGCATCATCAGAAGTTTCCTACAAGAATATTAACTGTTAATTTTTAATACACCATTGACATGACTTTCTCCCCCACAGCTCTATAGATCAACAAGACCCATCATTTGAACACACACGGGACATGATATAAAGACACACATTTCAATCACCAAATTTAGTACAGAAAAGTACAACACAAAAGCAAAGGAAACAAAGTATGAAACACTGCATATATGTTGTATAAAAACATATAGCACATAAATATATAAAGAGCAAAGTAATCCGTAACTTAGGGTACACTTAAGTCGCTACTTTGGTCTGAAAATATTCGTAGTTTTCAATAATGCTTCTATACTGACAGCTGAGACATTGCTAAATATAAAATGTAGAAAGAAACTACAGCCAAGCAGTGATGACAATATCTGATATTGCTCATATCTTGCTTTTCTGAAACTATTTTAATATATTTATGTAAATTATTTGCCACCTACTAGTCATTTAATAGTTTATTTTCTCACAATAAATGTTCTGTTTTCCTCCCCCCAATAAATATGAGTGATACTTTCTGACAAAGCCAGAAGCCAAAAGAAAAATTTTCCATTCTGACAACTCAGCTTAACTGTAGTTATAACTAAAGAAGGAATCCACTGAATTTTAGCTTATAAATTAAAAGACACTTTACATTCTAAAAGAGTAGGAGTGTTTATATTAAAAATCTAGCCAAAACAGTCACCTGAAGCAATCAAGTCCATGATTAACAAGGTCTGCTACTAAAACTTGCTGCAGGTTCCTGAACAGCAGAAATTAACATTTTTCCAGAAACAAGTATGAGGACCAAAGAACACCAATCATACTGGATTTGAAATTCATCAGCAGAAAGATATAACTTACTCACACTCCTCTAACTATTCCCATTTAACAGGCAGAAATTTCTACAGTTCCCTATTCTGAAATAAAGAACCAGTCATTCAGATTTTCCAAGCCCGATCCAGAGTATGTGATTCGAGTCAGAAACAAAACTTTCCAGCTTATCAGAAGATACACAATTTATTTTTGCCAATTATTTACCAGAAAAAAGAGAGACAGAATTCTGCTGAACTGTGAAAAGACCTCCGACTGCCACCCAATAGAAATTTTGCACAATAATGTTTGCTTTGCAACTCTTTGATATTTGTAGTATTTACACACTCTTGCCTTCAAGATCACTTGTATGGCAGAAAAAAAAATTAGGGTTCAGAATTTTGTTCTGCTTTTCACAGTCTTCCATCACACACAGGCAGACAATACCCTGCTTCTGATCAGATAGGCAGATATCACAGATGTTCATTATCATCTTCCCCTATCTCCAATTGCCTTTTCTGTGGAGAATCAGGGTGTTCCTTCCTAAAAACCTCCCTAACGCAAGGGCAGATAGGAGATATGACAGTACTCCAGAAAAAGCTCTCTTGCCAATGCAAAAAAAGCAATTTACAGTGGTTAGGAAAGCATGTGTCACCTGAGAGAGTTTAACGGCTTTCTTTATTTGCTGTTCTTCCCACTTTATTTGTGCTTCATCTTCACTTGATTCACCACTCACAGACACTAGAAGTGAAAATAATCATTATTAGATGTAACTACACCCTTGATCTATTTTTCCATGTTCTCCTCCTTCTAAAGGAAAAGTGGTTCTCCCAACCATTACTGGGAAGTGATACACACAGAAAACAGCCAATTAAAAAAAAAAAAGTAGATGGAGGATATCTAAAAAGGCAAGGAAATGGCTAGTGGGATTTGTAGAATTCACACTAATATTAATTTCCCCAACATACTGTTGCAGGACAAGAAGCACAATCATCACATTTTTATGTCACAAAGCAAAGCTGTGTATAATACATATAAATAAGAGTACAGTTAGACTATAACACAGTGACATTATATCCAGCAAATCCTTGAGTGCTCTAAAACATATGCTCTACTATAGATACAAAAATATCTCTTTGGCATAAATTAGAATAGCAGAATCACCTCATAGTTACAACTCTTAGTTATAACTTATAGTTATAACTCTTTATTTGAATAATCAAGAAATCCAGTCTACACCTCTGGTAAACCATTGCTTCATAAACACAGCCATAAGCAGCTATAAGAGGAGAAAAAGCAATGGAAAAGCCACATAAGCTTTGCATGCAATAGGTTTATTTCTGAAGGGATGGGTTGTTGGGTCACTTTTTCCCGCTCCCCTTTTCAAGAATAGCCACAACATCAATGCAGGGAGAGCACTGGGAACAACAGACCAAAAGCAGCAGACAGGATTTAGAATACTTCAGTGGGACAGTTTGTCTTACACCACAGCAATTTTATTCACATGAAATGCTGTGCCTCCTACAGGGCATTTTTTTTTTTCAGACAAGGTCAAAAATCCTTTTGTAAATGTTTCTCAAAGCATCCTGCACCACCACATTTTTGACACCTAAAGCAGATTAGCATCCCACACAAACGTCAAGCACCAGCTGTACAGCCTTTTGACAAGACCCCTGAGGAGCAAAGCCTTGTGCTGCACTCGCTCTTTACTGGGCAAGTCCCACATTCTTCCAGACATGAGTAAAACAAAGCCACAACCACTGGGAGAAATGGCACAAACTCACCCATGTGTTCAGTCATCCTCTGCCTAAGAGTTCTCATTTTAGGAGCAAAATTGAGATTCCTCATGTCAGACTCATCTTCACTCTCTAAATCACTGCTTTCTCTTCTCCGAGAGACCTGATGACTGTCTGAAACATCCAGTGGCAGATAATCGGCCTGTGTCCTGGCTACCTGACGTTTCCTCCGAGCAGCATCAATACAAGCTGCACTGGGGATACTACCTGTGTTGAAGAGAAAGAAAATCTAAGCAAAAGACTTAAAAGCAACACTCTTTATTGCCCCTAATGTCAACAACCACCACTGTTCAGGATCACTGGACCATTGTGAATATAGGACACAAGATGTCTTTCTACGACGCTTACCATGCTGAATATACGGAGATGAAAAAGCATCTTTAAAAAGTGGCTCTCAGTGTAAAAATCAAAACTCAGACTTTTTTCTTTTAAATAAATCACTGTTAGCCTGTCCTCCTTCTTTCCATCTCAAAAAATAAATAAAGGTTATTAAATTTAGTAAGTTCACAAAGGAATCCAAAGTCTACAAATCAGCATCAGGGAGGTTATATTTTAATCTCACGAAGGCAATTGTGTATCATTAAACGGGAATATTTTGCTGATTTTCTTCTAAAACCAATAGTCAGAATTTCTGATCCATTTCCAAAATTCACACAGAAATCCAACAAACATCTGCAATTAAAAATATTTGGGAGCCATCACTATTCTTTCTCAAGAAGGGTTGCCCTGACTCAGCACAAACAAGATGCCTACACTTTACGTGATTTAAGATGAGTGGGATTCATCTCACCTATCTTGTCACATACTTCAAACAAAGAATGTTGTAAAATAACTTTGTTAAAAAAAAAATCCAGGAAACTAGCCTCCTGATAAATACTTCTTCCTATGTGGAGAGCTGGATTCATTTTCAGAGTCTGAGCTGTTATAGTCCTCACTTAGTGAAGAATAACTTGTGTCCTCCTTCTCCTCTTCTTCACAAGTGGCCGTGGTGCTGTCAGTTCTAGGCTCCAACTGACAGATTTCTGTATTGGGGGGAAAAAAAGTAAGATTCATGACTTCAGTTTCAGCTGCTGGAATCTGATGTGCCATAACTGGTTACCAGTAACTATTTACACCTTGCTAAAGCAAAGACTGGTCATGTATCTATCTCTACCTGTCCTCATGAAAACACATCAAATTTTCTGACACTCGAAGACCATCATTTACAAGCCAGACCTGGTCTCAAATCAAAGCATCTGTGATAGTCCTAAACTAATATGCCCTTCCGAGACACAGAGCACGTTTCCATACACAAAAGCGATGATATCATCTCCCAGATAACAACTGATTAATATCCTGATAGCTCACAGCTTGTTTGGATTCATCTCCCTTGACTTTACAAACTGTATTTAGAAAGAGGTTATTTTTATTAGTACTACCAATGAGGGAGTCCTTGTTTAAACTATAAAGGTTTATGTCTGTCTGTCTTGTCTCCAATTACCTATGAATTACTTAAACACATTGATTTCTCTTCATCTGACACTACAACTTCAGTAAATCATTAGATTACTGAACAATAGAATGTGCCACCTGTTATAAGAGTATGAGGTATACTTTTATAAGAAGTTACTAAGAAAATTCCTACCATCTCATTTGAATCGCAATCTCAAAGGAAATTATTTCTCAGTCTAACTTATTTTTATTTAACAGCAGCAATTAGGGCTTATCTGTGAATGGACAGAGGTGTCAAAAAAGAGACTAGAGTGGGAGAGAACTTCTAGACACACTTGTCTGTAAAACACACAAACCCCAGATATCCAAACAGGAAACTTACTATAGTTCAATGAGACCAGGAATACTACCAGAACAATCAAGGCTATTGATTGCATTCAATTAAAATATTCAAATGCTGTAATAGCTAACTGGTTAATAACACAAAGTTTAAGGTTTACAAAATACTATAAGTACACATTTTGTCTCAATGCAAATACTCAGATCAAACTGCAATTTGACAGCAATAAGCACCGGATCGTTGCTCCACACTTCAAAAGATCTGATGCTGAGGTATGAATTTATCAGAAGTTTATTCGCTCTGATGTAATACTCGGGTTCTGCATACACAGGTCGTCTTAAAAAGAGCGTCCAAGTTCTGAAACTGTTTTACCAAGGTCACACAGAAAATAGTTTCAGGACAAATAGACTGAAGTTATAAACCTGTAAAGTAACATTATAAGTATAACCTCAGGTTCAATTAACAACACATCTAACAGCAGTATTTGTACATCACTCTTCACTTAGAAATTTTGTAATATATTTTCACAGAAGTACTCCATAAAATATTTAACTGAAAAAAGTACTTACTTTTGCTTTCTTCTATTTCTGACTGTGCAGGCAGTAGGCCTTCCTTCTTTTGAATTCTAAAAGTTACTTCATTGAAGGATGGCTTCTTAATTTTGAAAAATTCTTCACCTACCCAAATAAAACAAAATGATTCTAAGTAACATAACAAAGAGAGCAGTATATGCAGGTAAACAGATGTATTACATATAAAGTGCATGTAATCTCAATGTGTGCATAGCATATTTCATGCAGTTCAGGCTGCATTGTCTAACTACTTCTATGGCTTTACCACTCAAAATCCACCACCTCTTAATTTAAAATGGCGCAGCTCAGCCTCCTCAATACAGCAACACCGTAGTGTTGAAATGCGCTGTTTGCTGTCTTTGTCCATCACAGTGAGTCCTGTATGCTGCCCTGACCTGCTTTGTGTCTTCACCCACAAAAGAAACAGAAGAGTCAATTAAACATTTAAGTTTCAGTTATTTAAGCTAGTGTATCATTACCTACGCTAGTCTCTTTTTCACTGGTTTTCTCCAGCTCCAAGAAGCTTTTAAACACTTCCCACCCAAAAAGCACATGGTTATGTGTCATCTTCAAAGTGCTTTTATATGCATTTCTCCTATAGAGCCTCACAGCAGCCCAATGCATAATCTGTAGTGCTATTTTTGGACACAAAAAGGCATAAAGTTGACCTGCTGTGTCCCAGGGCACCAGTCTGGGGCTCAGGCTGGCAGAAACACGCAGCCCCCTCCCCTTGTGCAGGGTGCAGAGGTGAAGAATCATAGAATGATTTGGGTTGGAAGGGGCCTTAAAGATCATCCAGTTCCAATCCCTCTGCCATGGGCAGGGACACCTCCCACCAGACCAGGCTGCTCAAAGCCCCATCCAGCCTGACCTTGAACCCCTCCAGGGATGGGGCAGACACAGCTTCTCTGGGCAACCTGGGACAGTGCCTCACCACCCCCACAGGAAAGAATTTCTTCCTGATATCCAATCTAAATCTTCCCTCTTTAGGTTTAAAACTGTTACCCCTCATCCTATTGCTAGAATCCCTGATAAAGAGTCCCTCCCCATCTCTCCTACAGGCCCCCTTTACGTACTGGGAAGCCGCTATAAGGTCTCCCCGAGCCTTCTCTCCTCCAGGCTGAACAACCCCAACTCTCTCAGCCTGTCCTCAGCAGAGGGGCTCCAGACCTCGGATCATCTCCTCCTCTGGACCTGCTCCAACAGGTCCATGTCCTTCCTATCTTGGGGGTCCCAGAGACGGACACAGGACTCCAGGTGGGATCTCACCAGAGCGGAGCAGAGGGACAGAATCCCCTCCCTCGCCCTGCTGGACACGCTGCTTTTGAAGCAGCCCAGGATGCAGTTGTTTTTCTGGGTTGCCAGCGCACGGTGCCGGCTCATGTTGAGCTTCTCATTAACCAACGCCCCCAAGTTCCCCAGTCAGGGCTGCTCTCAGTCCGATCTGCCCAGCCTGCGTTTGTGTTTGGGATTACCCTGACCCACGTAGACGACCCTGCACTTGGCCTTATTGCATTTTACGAGGGCCAGCCTCCCAAGCCTGCCAATGTCCACCTGGACGGCATTCCTTCCTTCCAGCCTCTTCATCCCGACTCCCGGCCCGGCTGCTCCCGCCCAGCCTCCGGTGCCCGCTCACCAGACTAACCCTTACCTTCCCGCTCCTCCTCACTGCCGAAGCTCAGCAGGGGCTTTCCCCCCGGCGCCGGCCCAGCTCGGCGCGGCCCTCGGCCCGCAGCCGCCCTTTCACCCCGCTCCCGGCCGCCGGGGCTGCCCGCCGGCTCCTCTGGGGAGAGCGGCCGCTCCGCCGCGGCCCTGGCCTCCTCGGGAGCCCCCTCGCCATCCTCAGGCTCCGCTTCACGCTCGGGGGCTGGCGACGGAGCAGCGGCGGCGACCGGCGGCGGCTNCGGAACATGGCGGAACGGCGGCGGAAGGGCCGCGGAACGGCGGCGGAAGGGCCGCAGAACACCCGCGCACTCCGTCTCCCCGGCGCGCATGCGCGACCGCCCCCAAGCCCGCGCGACCGCCCCCAAGCCCCGCCTCCGCCCTGCGCAAGCCCCGCCCCGCGGCGCGCACCCGCCACTCCTCGCCTCGTCCCGCCGGGAGGTGGGCGGGGCACGGGAACAGCTGACCAATGAGAGAGGGGGGCGTGTCGCTGAGTGGCGGGGCGGAGGCGGGAGGTGAGGGGCGGCGGGTTGTGGGGGGG
>VXBO01014953.1:0-31487 GCA_013400135.1 Rhinoptilus africanus | reverse complement strand
CCCTGGAGAGAGGGATGGGGGCATTTCGCTGCCCTTGAATTGATCGTTGATGTGTAAAAATGAAATTTGTCTGAAGGGCCGCGCTCATGCCATGGTGGGTCCTTCCCCCGCTTGTTGCTAGGTCATCAGAAACGTACCCGGTTTTGTTATTGTACCTGTAATTTATAATGATTTATAAATAATGTAAGGTAAATGCTAAATAATGTCAATTAATAATAACTATAATTAATAATTACTTCATAAATAACGTTTATAAATTCTGTAAATTAATATAGGAACATAATTAATAATGCATAATTATTCATAAACCATAGAATCACAGAATGGTCTGGGTTGGAAGGGACTTTAAAGATCACCTTGTTCCAACCTGCCCTGCCGTGGGCAGGGACACCTCCCAGTATACCATTATAGACCACTACACCATTATAAAATAGCTATTTCAGAAATATTAATCATATAAACTAATAATAAATAAATGCACTTTATAATAATACCTTATTATAATACAAAGCTTGTTCCGTAACTTGTCAAAAACTCATGGCACATTTTTATTCCTTTCTGTAGATTTAACTCACTGAAGGAGTCAGGCATGTGGCATGAGGGGAAGGGAACATAATATTTGTAATTATTATACATTATGTAAAGTAATATATGGACATAATTACTAATGCATAATAATTCATAAATAAAATAGTGATTTCTGAAGTATAAACTAATAATACATAAATACACTTTATAATAATACCTTATTGTAAATATGAAGCTTATTCTGTAAATTGTCAAAAGCTAATGGCACATTTTTATTCCTTTCTCTAGGTTGTGCTCACCATAGAAGTAAGGCAGGTGCCAGCACTGGCATGAAGTGAAGAGAACATATGCCTGGGAACAGAAGGAAGGTGGGATTGTGGCAAGCGATGACTTAAATTGGTTTGCAGTGAAGCATTGTGCTATAGCTTGCACTGGTCTTTCACTGCTGCTGTGCTGACTTGAGCTGTGTCTGATGGGCTATGTGGAAAGAAAGCACATCCAGCTTCAAATGAAACCATGATAGCTACGCAGAGCAAGTCCTTCAAGTAAGGCCTTTGTGTCTCAAGACAAATATCCAAAAATGTTTTAAATGTTCGTGCTTGAACTGATCCACCTTTCTGTCCTTCATCTGTAAGATAAAGATACTAATATTAATTTGCCTCAGGAATTTTGTGAAGAAAAAGCTGCATTTGTGAAGCACCCATTACAGTAAGAACAACATAAAAACCCAAGAAAAAAATAACTAAAACGCATTTCTACTCAGTGCTGGTTCTTAATGGTATATACTAAATAAAGCCCAAGGCTATACAATGAATAATGAGAATTATAAAAACTTTAACAATTCAGTAAGCACCATTTGTCTTGCAAGCGTTATTCATCTTCTGCACTGAAAAAGGTTAGGGGTCTTGTGAAAAAATGAAGTAGTTTGGCAAGCACTGGAACTAAATTTTTCTATGGATTTGTGCCTAAAATTGACATTGCGAGCTCTGATTCAAAGCTGCGTTATAGCTGTGGAATTGGTATGTGCTTTCCCTGCGTGGTTTCTGTGACTGAAGGATGAAGTCAAGGATAGTCTGGGGATGCACACATATATTCAGTTTCTCCGTTGTAATCTGGACAGTGCAGAGTTTGCTGACGTAGATCGACCTAGAATTATGACAATTAAGTTACTTGATTCTTATTTACCACTCCAGGACTCATGAAGACTTCATGATGCTAAACGGAGATCTTGTTTTTTCCCAGGGACGTGTTGTTATTCTGATGTCCTTTGTCCACTGACAAAGCCCTTGCTATTAAAGAGTTTCTTCTCTTTCATATGATTTTAAATCCTCTCAATCTAGTGAGTGCTACTTAGACCTGACTGGGCTGCCTCCTTGTAAGGCAAAATGGTCCAGGACTTCAGCAAAGCAGAAACATGGGACACAACTATTTTACTCTTGGTATTTCTAGCAGGTTGAAACTGCCATGTTTGCAGTTGTCACTCCAGTTAATATGCTCCCAAAGTACCAAGACAGGAATCTAGGCAGGGGCATCCAAATTAAGATGATCCCAGCGCAGAAGAGGAGAAGCAAATTAAACTGCAGCAATGCAGTATATTATCTCTTTGGAAGGACTGCTGGTTCCAAGTGCCAATGAATTTATTTTATTAGGCAGTAAAAGCCCTTTTCCTGACACTGCTGATACAGGACAAAGATAATTTTGCCTTAAACTACTTAGAGTTGAAGGTTAAAGGTAACAGATAGAGAGGTGACAATTATTGGGTAGAAATATTAGAATCATTACTCATTAGACAACTGATGCTGGTTTAGTGACTGCAGTCTAACCATTATAACATTCTTCAGGCAAATGAATTTTGAGAAAGGCTCTGAGGAGATCAGTGAAGAAGATCAGCAAATTGTTACAGATTTCCCTTACCAAAGCAAGAAGCGGAATGAAAGCAAGACAAACCTTGCATGAAAATCCAAGGGAAGCATTAGTGGCTGATAATATGGCCTCTTTTCACACTACATTAACTTCAGCTCTGGCTTAAATTCTGTTGAACTTTAAGGTCAATGTAAGTTACAAAGTGACTTGCTCTGAAAGACTTAGCACTCTTCACAAAACAACTTTAAGTGCAGAAAACCCCTAAATCTAAAAGGTCAGCTCAGTTTTGGCAAAAGACTGCAAAACTGGATCCAACCTTCTGAATGCAACATTGATTGAAGGTACGGCACAATGTTATTTGCTTCTGTTATTTGTCTTTGCTTCTATTGTTTTTCTGCCATGGAAAAGTCCAGCGGGATGTCAGGCAGAGGGGGGCAGTAGCGCCTCAAACTGTCAGCGTTACATCTGGCAAGCAAGAATCGCAGTCAGGGGACACTTCTGTCTTTCATCAACACAGAGCTTTTCTGTAACCTTCCATAAGCCGGCTTAAAACCAGAGACATCTGTTTGCCCTGTCAGTGAATCCCTGATTCTATTAATTATGTTGTTAATCATACATTTACTTTACTCTCTTATGCTGTTTTGCCTGTCTTTATTATAGTCCTTATTTCCTCTACACCATGCCTGCATCTTTCCAGAAATCTCTGAATCTGGAAAACTTTCCTTTTCATAGCAACTCACAAAACGTTCTGAAAGATCTGAAAAGATTTATTTAAAAGTTTATTCTTATAGCATTCAACCTTTAAAAGCAACATGTAATTCCAGAGAACCTCAGAAAATTTGTGTGAGAGGTACACTGTGAGGTACACTACTTAAGAGTAGTACGGGTCCCTGGATTCTAGTCTCCCCAGTTGCTGGCAAGTGAACATGCAATCCCCCAAGGCCTCTCTGTTTCCCGCAGTTGCTCCTCCCCAAATAATCCAAATCCCTCTCTCTCCCCACCTTTGGTTCCTCCCCTAGACATACCATAATAAATCCTGTGTGATCCTAGAATGCTCTTCCCCAGCATCCCACAGTGTACAGCACACTCCCAAGGCAGTAACCCCTGGAGAGCTGCTCCCAGAACTCATCAAGGTGATGAGCTTCACGCCTGGACCCTGGGGCTGATGATTCTCCTGGGACAGCCCTGGAAAAGGCCTGGACAAGGACTCCTCAGGAGTCTGTAACTTGGGTTGTCACCTGCCATCGTGCCTCTGTGCTCCTCTGGGCTTGTGGAGATGCATCTTTGATGGGCTGATGGTCCCTGTGATGAGTAGCTGGGATGGGTATTATTTGGTCTTCCCCACCACCGTCCCCCCGTGGGCATGCACACAAGCTTTTATCGCATAATCCAGCAATATGTACCCAATGACATGTTTCTAGCACCTAAAACGGAAAACTTTGTGGAAAATGCATTAATAGCAAATGCAGCAGGGACACCAGCCTGTTGGGATTAGACTGGCTTCTTAGCTGGCAGTAAAACACGAGTGTGGAGAAACAAATGCGTCTCAAATGAACTTGCAGCCCTGGTTTACCCAGGTATTATTTACTAATTACAGCATAAGGATTGCAAATTGCAACAAATAACCTCGCTAAATGCCACTAATGTGCTATTGCCAGCACTTGAAACTTGTGAAATTCATGCGTACTTGAATGTTTCTGAATGCCTGGGCTGCAGCTAGGTTTTGCAATTAAAACTCTGCGCCTGCTCAGCAGTTGGCAAAACTTTTATTTGCCATAATTCAGTCGGCATGAGTCAGCACCGCCTTCCTTCCCAACACATTCTGCCCTGTCTGGAAATCTACTTTCTCTATGGTTACACAGATGTTCTATAAATCTCAGAATCATTTCAGTGTGGTTGGCCAAAGGAGCCTTTACCACTCTTTGAACAAATACAGTCCAGCTTTCTATCCTTTACAAAATAATGCCTGTGCTTGGCAGGGAACAAAGCTGGGACATGAATGTTTTATTTTATAGAGCTATTAAGTAGCCGAAAATCCTGCAAATTAATACAGTAGCATGTTACTATTTGTTGTTTTAAAAACCATGTGGTTTTTTGGTTCAGAATCCAAACCAGCATCTCTAGAAGTACAATTTCTGATGCAGTGTATGCTTTGTGCCTTCTATACCTTTTTGACAAATTATCACCCAGAATCCACATCAGAAATGCACCACTCCTGTTGTGTTAGGTATGGCAAGTAAGTATTAACTTGTCCTTTTGTTTATCCCATTGTCTTTTGTGCCTTTAAGTTTATTAAATAAAGACCTAGGCTAAAGATAGTATCTAGCATTTCCTCAAAAGAAAGAAAATGGTTGAATACCTATTTAAAAATGAAACCTGGCAGCAGCATTAAGGGAGGGCTCATTGCTTCTTTATTAGCTGAGGTGGAAAAGAGGAAGAACAAAAGGAAATTTAATATGAATAATATAGTTGAAACTAATAAAGGGGTCAGAGCTGCCACTCATCAAGGAGGTGTGGCTGTTTCTAAGCAGTTTTTTATAGCTTGGACAACAAGCTGGACTCCCCAGATGAGGAAATGCCTCTCATTAGCAAGCAAAATTAAACAGGACACCACATGAGGAACCTGTGCAGATCACTGTGCTGCAATTACTGCTTTTTGACCATTCAGAAATAGTTGTTGCTTTATTTTACATTCCTTGGTCCCTGATCTGTAACTGTTCACAAAACATGGCTTACTCTTGCAGTAGCTGATTTCTGGTGTTCATTTATGTTCCGTCTTAACTTTATATGTTTTAAACATACACTTGCAGAAACACGTCTGCCAACAAGCTTAGACACTGCCTGGTCAGAGGGCTTGGATGGGGAGAATAACGCGCTCACTTCTGGTGTGTTTTCCTGCAACACAGCACAGAAAATAAGCAATATTATGGAGTAAACTGAGAGCAGGGAAGAAGTCATTTTACCTACTGCAGCTCAGTTCAGGCTAAGCAACTTTATTCATGACCTCTTTTGCTATCAGTGGAGATCTTCCCTTATTACTCTAAAGATTGCAAAATTGCCTGTAACAGGAAATTGAGGACAGAGTACAGAAAATGACTAAAAAGTAAAACTTTAATGTGAAAATTGTGCTGCTTTTAATAGTTCTAGTTTCTCCATCTTTGTTACATCTCGTTAGCTTCTGCTGTGTATGTTGGTTTTGGCTCAGATATGACAAGGACATGCAGGATAGTAAGTGATAACATAGTAATACTAGTGGATGAGACATTGCTTATAGTAAATCCTACTTCTTTTCTGCTTCTCCCATACGTTTAATCTTAGTTGGTCTCTCCTGGGTAGCTGCTCTGCTGCAACCCTGCCCCTGCATCTGGAGCAAGTCTCTGTGCTATCATACTATCGGTTTCTTTTCCTTTCAGCTGTCTTCTCTATTACTCATACGTTATTATTAAGTAATTTCCCTTACCTTAATGGCTTTCTGAGACAAACAAATTAATTCTTGCAGTTTTAAGTTGCTTTGCCACTGTCTATTCCTTCCTAGGAGAGTACTAACTACTACCAGAAGGGACTTTTATTTCACCTAGTACTTGACATCAGACCCCAAAACTGCACGTTGAAGCTTGCAAAAAACACTCTTCCCAAACCCTGAGATGCCCAAAGGCAGCATGTCTAACAGTGCCATTAGAAACTCCACCTTCATAAAAGCAGAGTGCTTTTCCTTTGAACATACTTTAAGCAGTAGTCAAACCCTGAATGGAAACAAATTTCATTCTAGCAAGCCAGAGGACAAAATTCTTCATTTTAAAGACATGGTAATGCAGTTACTAATTTACACAAAACAAAACATTCAAAGGAGATGTTATACTAGTTTGTGCCTCAGACACCACTAAAAACCATCTCTGTAAGAGTCTTCTCAGGTTGAGTAAGAGTTAGTTCAACTTCACTTTAAGAATGCACTTTTTATAGCTTACACGAAACTTTGCATGTCTACGTGCTTCAGTTCCAAGGAAGAGTGACTGGAGCCGCTTCATTCAAATGTGTCTTCACAGCGGCATGTGAGTCCTGCTTCTCTTCCTCCTAATTAATTAATCTCACAGATATTTATTGTTCTAATACCTCTGATTAGCTCTGGTTGCTTGTGGCAATGCAGATGAAACAGTATTCAGCTCCTCTAGAATAAGAATGCATAAAGCTTTGATACGCTAATTTTATACACAAGTTTTTCTCTCTAGGGAGTCAGCTGAGTTTTGCATTCTCTCCTCCCTTCGCAGGCAACAAAGCTCACAGTATTGCAAGTTTTCGTGGCTTCAGTTTTGTATCGGAGGAGGTATTAGGCAACATATGTAGTTATCTCAAAATGCTGCTTTTCTTCAGAAATCTCACATAACATTAATAACACCGATGGGTCCTTCTCCATCTGTCATATTTACAGAATCAAGTATCCTTACATCCTTAATACGTGTCCTGCTTTGTGCCCTTTGTCACCTCAAAGGCAATGGTTAAGCACCGTGTTTGGTTGTCATTTTTCTAAAATAAGTTTAATAATTTATCTTCAGATGGCAGTATGTTTTCAGACAGCAGTAGAGAAGCCATTTGGGATTTTTTTAAGTATCATACAAGGAGTCTCATTCCCAGTAGTGAAGTAGGCATATATATATATATATCTTCGTTCACATGCACAGATTGGCAAATCTGCATATTTAAAAAACCCACAAACATACTATTGCCTTTATTTAGCATGTGAATTATCTAGCATGCGGAGAGAGGAATGTTTAACAGTAAGAATGCAAAATATCAAACAATGTAATTAGTAGTTGTAAACATTGTTAGGGCACAAAATGGCATGTAGTGTTCTAAGGTGTATTCAAAGCCAAGATGTTACAGCTTACAGGGATCTCCCTTGTTCATGCTGGAGTTTGCAGCAGAGGCAATGGAGGCAGCAAAGCAGGTAATGGGAGTCACTAAAGGTCGTGTTCTACCTTAGCCATAGGCTTAAGTAGTTGCAGAACTGTAAATAAAATAAAATCAGCTAAATATACATTAAAACTCACCCCCTGTATGATTCATCTTCCCTTGGATCATGTGCACAGAAGGCATGCCTTACCACACACATGGCCCCCAGCACAGATTCCCAACTCTCCCCCCATGTTATCGTGCATGGCCTTTTATCCAGGGGGACAAATATCACATGGTACATGGCCCGAGTCCATTTGCTTGGCAGGACCTGGCAGTAGCATTAATTATAGAAGAAAAGAACCGTGCGGTTCTTTGAGAGGACACCTATTTCAATGTTCAAGGCAGGATCATCTGTATTTACCTAACTCCTCACAGATATATGTCTAACCTGTTCTTAAGAGACTTTCATTGATAGATTTTTGCACTGTCCTTCCCAATACTTCCCAACTACTGTAATCAGTAACCTGATCTTTGTCTTCCTATAAGAAGAAACATGTTTATCTGGTTTATTGTTATCTTAATCCTCTCTACAACAGCCTTGATGAAACTATAGACTGCTATGTCGATTCCAGCATTTATCTTCCATCCAAAGCAGGCTGTAGGTGTTGCCTGCACAACAAAGACGCATTTAGAACTATGCTATACCGCTATAGCGTGTACTAAATGGTTCAAAGGCTGTGTTTTAAGAAGACATTATGAAGTAATTCAATTGAGAAATGTCAGATGAGAGACTTCTTAACTGGGCTTCAGAGGAGCCTGCTCTTGACCCAGGGCTGCTCTATTATTAGCTCAGACAATTATTTGGAATGAAATGCAGCACTGCTCATGCAGGTCACTTCAAAACAGCCAAAGACTGAAGGCCATCTGGTCCAGTGGCCACTGAGTCATTTAAATCACAAAGTCAGCAAGCGCCCAGTGAACAACGTGTTTTCATCCACCTACATGGCAAATACCTGTGCATCAAAGACGAGGCTGCTGGCTGTGCATGGGAACAAAAATACAAAGCATGCTTTGGGGCTGGGAGTGAGGAAGGAGAACGTTGTATCTTCAAAGGCATTACACCAGATGAGAGCTGAGGAGATCACGAAGGATAAATACACGCATGCAAGCTGCCAAGGCAATGTGGCAACTGTGACAGCAAACGCACACCTTAGCTTTTTAAGCAGAAATACAGAAGAGTTGTATGTGCTAGTATGTGGCTATGACCATTACATGGCACAATAAAGTGACTGTTGTGGAATCACGATGAATGACAAAAGGTGTAACAAACTGGAAAGACTCATGAAGAACCCAGAAGAACGAGTCACTGGAAGAAGCTGCTCTGTACGAAGGCGATATGTAATTATCTACACAGCAAAAGCATAGCAGAAAGGCGCTGTAATCTTCCATACAGAGCGAGGTCTATTTCCTGAAGAAGGAAAATGTGTGATGTTTAAAACTGATGGCATTTTTCATGTGTTTCCTTTCTACAGGATTATGTAATTTTTTTTTAAGGATAAATCCCTGAAACGCTACATATTTCAGTATGCTGAGCAGTGCCTGGCACCAGCTGAGTTTAGTTCCTCGTGCCCCAGCAGGACACGCTTCCCATGCAGGAGCACCACCAGCACTCCCAAGGGCCAGTCATCCCTATCCCAGAAGGGAGGTGGCCTCACAGCCTGGAAAAATTAGCTTAATCTGGGAGTCCTTCTCAGGCAGACAGACCAAACCAGAGACGTTAGCTTTTCAGCTTCCACAAGAAACTAACAGTCAAGATAGGACTGAGATTATTTTAGAGGTTATTACCCGTTTTTGCTAAATCATGGAATCATAGAATGGTTTGGGTTGGAAGGCACCTCTAAAGGTCATCTAGTCCAACCCCCTGCAGTGAGCAGGGACATGAGCAGGTCAGTTCAGAATGGACGTTGGGAAGAAGTTCTTCACCATGAGGATGGTGAGACACTGGAACAAGTTGCCCAGAGAGATGGTGGAAGCCCCATCCCTGGAAGTTTTTAAGGCCAGACTGGATGGGGCTCTGAGCAACCTGATCTAGTGGGAGGTGTCCCTGCCCATGGCAGGGGGGTTGGAACTTAGTGATCTTTAAGTTCCCTTGAAACCCTGCCAATTTTATGATTCTATGATCTTCAACTAGATCAGGTTGTGCAGAGCCGCCTCCAACCTGACCTTGTGTGTTTCCAGGGACGGGGCATCTACCACCCCTCTGGGCAACCTGGGCCAGTGCCTCACCACCATCAGTGTAAAAAATTTCTTCCTTGTATCTAGGCTAAATCTTCCCTCTTTCAGTTTAAAGCCATTACCCCTTGTCATATTGAAACAAGCCCTGGTAAAACCATAGAATCACAGAATGGTTCAGGTTAGAAGGGAATTTAAAGGTCATCCAGTTCCACCCCGCTGCCCTGGGCAGGGACACCTCCCACCAGACCAGGCTGCTCAGAGCCCCATCCAGCCTGGCCTTGAACCCCTCCAGGGATGGGGCAGCCACAGCTTCTCTGGGCAACCTGGGCCAGTGTCTCACCACCCTCACAGTAAAGAATTTCTTGATGATGTCCAATCCAAATCTCCTCTCTTTACGTTTAAAACTGTAACCCCTCATCCTATTGCTAGAATCCCTGATAAAGAGTCCCTCCCCATCTCCCCTGTAGCCCCCTTTAGGTACTGGGAGGCCGCTGTAAAGTCTCCCCGGAGCCTTCTCTTCTCCAGGCTGAACAACCCCAACTCTCTCAGCCTGTCCTCAGCAGAGGGGCTCCAGACCTCGGATCATCTTCATGGCCTCCTCTGGACCCACTCCTACAGGTCCATGTCCTTCCTATCTTGAGGGTCCCAGAACTGGAGGCAGGACTCCAGGTGGGGTCTCAGAAGAGCAGAGGGGCAGAATCCCCTCCCTCGCCCTGCTGGCCACGCTGCTTTGAATGTAGCCCAGGATGCGGTTATTTTTCTGGGCTGCCAGCGCATCCCAGCCCTTCTCAGCAGGGCTGCTCTCAATCCCTTCGTCCCTCCAAAATACAATAAATATATACAGCTGGAAAACTAACAAAAACCACCCCAATTTATGGGGCAGGTGGGGAGGCAGTAGTCGGAATCAACAGCGAGAAAAATTTCAGCAAGGATGTGGCAGGTTTTCTGTCAGTTAAGGCCGTTCACCGGTAGCTCAGCACTTGGCAGCAGTCCCCCCGCAGCGCGGGGGCCCCGGCCCGCTGCCGCCCGCGGTCCCCGCCGCCGAGGCCAGCCCGGGCGATGGCCACGGGGCTGCCATTCCTTCCCGCGGACCCCGCGGCGCTACCGGGGGCCGCCTGGGCCAGACCCGGGACCCGGCACGCCCGGGGCGAGGCCACCCTCCATNGGAGGTTTTGTTTGGTTGGGTTTTTTTCTATTAAAAATAGCGGTTTTGCGTACGTGTCGCCCCGCCGGAGAGGCCGAGAGTGCCCCGGGGGCGGCGGGGCCGGGCGCTGTCAGGAAGCCGGGCTGGGCAGCGGCTCCCCCGCCGCCGTCCCGGTGTCCGTCCCGGTGTCCGTCCCGGTGTCCGTCCCGGTGTCCGTCCCGGTGTCCGTCCCGGTGTCCGTCCCGGTGTCCGTCCCGGTGTCCGTCGGGAGCCGCTCCGGCGTTCCTCTGGCAGCTCCGCTTCCCCCCAGCCGGCTCCGTCGCCGGGCCCGAAGTTCGGCCGCGGAGCTGCGCTGCGGGGCGGGAGGGGGGGCGGCCATGCGGGCAGGGCTGCCGGTAGCCGCGGTAGCCCCTGGAGCTAGCGCTGCTGCTGCTGCTCGCCTTTGCTTTATTACCGCTCCGCGAGGGGAAGGAACACCGGTGTCGGCGCCCAGACGGGTCACTCTCTGCCCAGGCGAGGTGAGGTGACTGGGACGTGTTCAGAGACCCCGCGTTACCATCACCATGGTGATTTTTTAAATTTTTTTTTTTTTAGTTACTGTGAAAGCCTAGAGTTTGGAGGAGGCGAACTGGTTTCTGCAGTTAAAGTTTGTAAGCTGTTTTGTCTGTAAATAGGCTGCCTTTCCTCGGTCTCGACTTCGCACTGCAGCATGAAGTCATTCAGAAAATAAAATGAGGCTGAGATACCTTGATTTGGTTCCCTAAACGTTCGGATGCTATTTTGAATACGCTAAAGTGGTTTTCATAGCAGTTGACACTTTGACATCTGTCACGTAGCAGAACTTGAAAGTAGACTGTGCTTTAGATAGTACCTGTGATCTTTCACTTAGGCTCGTAGCAGTTCTCTTAAACATCGGTTGGAAATTCCCTGTCTAAAACGCTTGAATGAGAAATTAGGGGCTGCTTGCCCTTGCGTTCAGGCTGCCCTATTGTATGCATCTCTCTGTCGGGAACGCGATGTTTTTTAAACATGTTTTTGTTCATTGCTTGCCTGTGGTGGCAGCAGCTCCCACGCTTGTGTGTCCGCAGGAAAGCATCCAGAGCAAGTGAAGCTGTACGGCTCTGCCACGGCGTGGGTAACATCACAAAAAACGCAGCTTGCTTTCAAGAATTTTAAATTGTTCACCTGAAATTTCGTTGAAATTCGAAGACTGTAGCTGTAACAAACATCTATATCCACTGATGTGACAGAGAAGTTTAGAAGTAATGAGCATTAGGAGCTAATTGGATAAATAGCTAGCTGGGCTTCATTCTTCTCCTAAACTTCGTTGTTTCCTTGTTTTCACTCTACCTTCCCTGCTCGGTTCGTCTGTATTTTTTTTTTATTCTGACTAAGCTGGGAGGGCCATTCACACCACCCTGCTTCTGGATATTTAGAGAAACCTTGGTTCAGACTCTGGGCTCCGTATGATAAGAGAATCGCATGCATCCCTGCAAACATGGATTTAGGCTGCTCCACAGTCTCTCTTAGGCAGGAATTTTGGTCAGATCAGCCTTCTAACTCAGATGCCTAAATTAGATCAAGTGAATATGCTTCTTCTTTTAATTACTATTCTGATGGAATGGCATTTTTTTTTCCTTCTCCGTCTGTACAGGATCTAGGGTATGGGATGTGTCCTTGACTGAGCTATTAGCCACCACTGTACTATAAACAAACAGTGTGTCCCTGTAGTAACAATAGTTACTGTAGTAACAGTAACAAAAATGTGGTACCTGTGGCTTGTTTGTGCTAATCACCATATGGGGTTATGTACCACAGGTGATGTTCTCCTATCACAGCTTTATAGCTGCTGCTTTTTTTCACCATTCTTCTTTTGTACGGAGTGAGACAGGTCAAGATAGAAGTGACCCATGGACGACTTTGAACTGTGGTGTTGGAGTGGCTTTATTTATTGATTTTCAGGTATGACAGCGATTAACAGTTCTTATAGTAGGTTTTTTAACAAATATTTCTGTTGTAGTCTTTCATATTGAGAAGTTAATTAGTTCCATGCCACAGCAAAGTGGCAGCTATGAAAACTGAAACTAGGTTCTGTAGGCGATAGTAATTCTTCCTTGATCTTCTCTTCTGGAGCTGGTGGGACAGCAGTTGAAAAGTGAAAGGTGATGTACATGCTTCCTTTGGGACATCATCGAAAAGCTTTACAGCCCTTGAGAAGAGGTGTCTGTCAGGAAAAGACCTTGTGATTAGTTCTGGAAGAGCAGTGTAGTCCAGGCCACTAGTTCCTGTTGCAAATTGAGGCAGAGGTGTGTGGTCTGAGAGATAACCCGTTAATTAACGCTTTGCAAGTAAGGTGTCTGCTCTTAGTTCGAAAGATTTAGCTTGATCAGCATGTAAAATTTGTACAAACAGGATTTCATGGGATTTTCTTTTAAAGTCTGGATTTGTTCTCTCTGCCTTTTTAAAACCGGTTCAAAAGTTGGATGTATTTTCTTTCAAGTGAAAACAAGCCAGAAATGAACAGGCCAGAAATGAAGATCTTGAAATAGCTTTCAACTGCTTCCATTTGCTTTTACTTACATAAGATGTTATCATGGAATAATT
Organism: Rhinoptilus africanus; assembly: GCA_013400135.1. Lineage (NCBI taxonomy): Eukaryota > Metazoa > Chordata > Aves > Charadriiformes > Glareolidae > Rhinoptilus > Rhinoptilus africanus. The sequence goes on along the minus strand of VXBO01014953.1, from coordinate 18,223 downwards.
TCATTTTGAAGGGACTTCAGTAGATGTCTGGTCCAGCCCTCACTAAAAGCACAGCCAGTTTAGATCAGGTTGCTCAGAGCCATGTCTGGTTGTGTTTGGACTACCACCGAGGGTGGAGATCCACAACCTCATGGGGCAGCCCTCTCCAGTTTGGTATCCAGGCTTGCTCAGAGTGCATCCCATCCCGTTGCCTGGATTGTCAATAAAGACATTAAACAGTGCTGGCCATGGTATCAATCCCTGGGGAACATCATTAGTTCCAACCAGATGGATTTTGGACTACTGATCACGATAGTGGTCAAGCTGGTTTTCCATCCAGTTTACAGTCAGCTTATTCAAACTATATTTCACCAGTTTGGCTCTAAGGATACAGTGGGAGACCTTGTTGAAAGCCTTGGTAAAGTCAAAACAAGCTGCTCTGCCCTCATCCACAGAGCCCGTCATCTCAACACAGAAAGCTATGGGATGTGTCAGGCGTCGTTCCTCCTGGAAAGATGCATGTTGGCAGTTGCTCTTCAAGCATCTGTAAGTGGTTCCCAGGAGGATTTGCTCCATAATCTTTCCAGGGACCGAAATCACACTTAGCAGCCTTTGGTTGAACTGTCCCTCTTGCCTTTCTGGAAAATGGGTGTAATATTTGCTTTTTTCCAGTTTTGACTTCTGAAAGCCACTTTGAGTTCAGTGTAATGCCACGTCTCTTGGGAAGGTATTCAGTGATGAATCCTGCTATGTTTTTAATTTTGGGGGGGACGCTTGACATAAACATGGTCCCTTTGTGAAAATTGTGAGAGCAGCAGGTTGTTGATGTTGTGAATTTGTGGTGTTCCCTTTAGATTGGAGGGCCCATTTCATGTGGCTAAATCATGTGGGAAAGTCAGTGACCTTTCTTTACCTTTTTGGTCTTAGACAATGATTGGTGATTATAAAGATAATGAAGATAATGTAGAGCTAATTAGAGAATTCTCTTTTTTTTTTATGACTGACTGATCTATTTCAAACACTATTGCTTGTCAGTAAAACACTTAACACAAAGTGTACTTTGAAGTTCAGAGGTTGACTAAGTATGGGGTGAAACAAGGTAGTTACTGTATTCTTTTCAGCTTTCAAAACATGTTATTACCCTTTAACCTCACCTTTTAAAACTGCATTTTCCTTGTGTACCCTGCTTGGTGGTAGATGATGCAACAATTATTTGCAGGGGAAGTACTCTTGTTAGAGTGCCTGGTCGGATTTTTGGAAGTGCTAAGCAGCTGTTTTGAGTGATCCTGAAATTTTCAGGTGCTTCACTGCAAATACTGCAGATGCCTGAATTACCTCTGGAAATCTGTTTTGGAATCCTGATCAGTACAAAACTGGGAGGCTACGTGTAAGTTCAAGTTCCTTCCAGTGATGGACCGATGTAAGCTGATATTTTAAGCCAGCTGTGAGTGATGCTACTGGTGAAGCCTTGTTTTCTGCAGCATTGGCTGTCTGACTCTAATCAGATGTAAGCTTGTGTTGAAATTTTTCTCGCGGTTAGTATACTTAGAGCTGCTTTTAGCCATGTGGATTCTCTGGTGTCTAATATTGGTACTCAAACATACATCAATTTTTCTCATTGATGGGGGGACACTAAATGTGGTAGTGTCTTCTCTGGTTGCCTGTTTTCATGAATCTTGTAGACAGTTAAGATCTTTGCAGCGTTCACCCATCTGTTGAGTTAGATTGATGGTGGGTGATGGGATTCATCAAAGTACGTATCACCTACACGTCTCATGCCCTTAGAAAGCCAAGAATTTAAGCATGCTAGTTACTAGCATGTAACTCCTTTCATTGATTGTCTGTCAGGATTTATTTTATTTTATTTTATTTTATATTATATTATATTATATTCAGATTTATTTAAGGATAAGTCTTTCTCTAGAGAACAAGAGAGATGTTTTTATTTCATGGAGCATCTTTGATTCTTTTTACATCCACACCTACTTTGTTTTATGGCCTATTGCAAGATTTATACAGAGACTGTAATAACTTGTTTTTCTGCTACTGTTGTGCCATTAGCACCAAATGCTCCAAAGGTGAGGATTAGGATGCGTAAAAATCATAAAGTAAAAGTGGAGCTGATGAAATTTCATTTTTCTTCAAATTCAGAACACTTAAGACTTTGTCAGTACAGGAGCGCAGCCTGGCCAGGTTGGTTACTTGGATCCTAGAGTTAAAGTAATGAGTTGAACATTAATATATAGGTGAGCAGAGTGTTGTGTAACTCTCATTTTCAGAACACTGCCTGAAATTCAAATGATGTAACATGATGACAGTAGCAGCACAACGCATTGGAATTACCTAATAGAGGACGATTACCTGAGAACTATTTTTAGACATTTTTGCAGTTACAGGCACTTGAAAAAACATGGGTGATCCAGATAAGTCACAGCTTCTTTGGAACAGCGATTCCGAGAGCAGCCAGTTTGACTTGAGACATTTGTGATAGGGGATGTTGTTGCTTCAGCTTTAGGAGTAGCAGGTGATAATTCTGAGCTGGCTCTTCTAGTGAAAATTTTCAAGGCTGATGCAAGTGGAGCTTGTGAAATGCTGTGGCATCAGCATGAGTGGTATCTGCAGTTAGTGATTCAGCAGCATACACATGAAGTAAGGGAAGAACGGGAAATGGGAGTTACTCGGCTTTGTTTCTAAAAATATTACGATTGGAATGCAAAAAAAAAAAAGACCAATTATGGCTAAGCTAATAAATGTATCAAAAATCAGAGCTGCTTTAAAGAATACTTTTAGTCTTAACTTTCAAAGGTCAAGAATTTTACTAGTCAAAATCGAAAACTCTCTCACTTTTTCCATTGCACTTAGTGTAGTCTTAATATTAGGAGTTTCTTAAGGTAGGACAAGTGTCTTTCTAACTGAGATATACTTTTGCTCTTAGGGACTCCATATAACATTGAAATCTGTGTCTAACGCGGGTGATATTTGATTTCTTAAGTTCATGAAATTAATTTGTAATGGTCAAAACATTATTGCTGTATGCTGCAGAGCTCAGTGTTAAAGGTTAAGAAACCAAATTTCAACTAGAGGGCCTTGTGCTGATCTTTCCTTTCTCTCCCATGGGGCTTCCCTGGTTTTTGTTTTATCAAAGATAAACTACATTTCTTTGCTTTACAGGCCACTTGTGGCCTATCTCCTCTCTGCTTGTCATCTCATTCAATTTTGAGAAGTTGAGCTGGACAGGTTTTGTGCACCTTCCCAGCTTTCACAAGTACTGAAAGAATTTTCTCTGCTGATCATCGAAGGCTGCCCACTTACTCTGTATCTTTTGGTTTATGCTTAGCTATATCAGTCCATTAGATGTTCTGTATATTTTGGACTGTTATCTGGGACTGAAAGCCAAGGAACAAGTCGCAGCTCTTGTATCATAAGGAGATGACATAAGAATTCTGCTGTTAGTTTTTTGCTGTATTAGGAGGCAGATTTTGCTTGTGCTCCTGACGTAAGGACACGACGGGGCTCGTAATTTCCTCTTAAGATGGAAAGATTTCAAATGGATAAATTCATAAGTAACATTTCCTGAATGTTTCCAGTCATAGTTGAAGTAAGAAAATAACAAACAGAAATCTCTTGAATTATTTATGTTTTACCTAAGCCCACATTGACGTATGTTAAGAGTTGCAATGTGGAAGCTGAGAGCTGGGGGTTTCAAGGTGTGCGAACCTCGCGGAATAGCCTCTTCGGGCTCCTGTACAATGCTTGCAAATAATCAGATGTGAGAATTGTGTGTCTCAAAACAGGACTGTGGAAAAACAGCATATGGAGTGCAGAGTCATGTAAATTAGAAAGTGGGAAGGAAAAAAGACAAGAGTGTATTTTAAGTTACCACCCGTTCAGGAGAAAGCATATCTCACTCAGCTCTCTGGAAAGGTTATGATAGGTAGCCTGGAGTTCCTTCTCAAAAGTAGAAGCTCAGAGCCTTTAAAAAAACCCCTCATAAAGAATTTACCTTCTGCTTTTTTCTATTTCTCTTTTTCTGTTTAAGCAAAGCGGGCAGAGGTGGTGATGGCTCTCTGTGTCTGGGATCAGGTTGGTGAACGTATTCTTCAAGGGTGGGGTAGAGCTTGGTTCAGTTCCCATCTTTTCCTGAGGAAGTTCATGTATGTGTCTAGTGGGAGAAGGGCCAGGGATTTAAATAGTGAGCTTCCTGAAGTGGCATTCCCAGTCTTTCCTTCAAAATTTCTTCTTCTTTGCAAAGGAACCTGCCACGTTCTGGCTTGATAGTAGAGAATTTTGTGTAGGATGTTGAAGTCCTGAGTTGACGTTACTATTCCAAACACCGTGCATGGATTTCCTTAAACAACCATCTAATAAAATGCGGGAAAGCCTCCTGGGAGGAAGGAAAGATGGGTTTAAATCTCCAGACAGAGGAGAGAGTTCAGCCGGTTCTTGATAGTTTGAATGGGTGCTGTCACAACTGAGTAAGGAAGAGACTTTGTACCATAGGGTTAAGTAGTAAAATATTTAATGCTTTTTTTTTCTCTTTTTTTTTTCTTGAAATGTCAAAATATTAATGAAGGCTTGCAGTACTCTTATCCACAGTCACAGGGGGGAGCAGGAAGAGCTAGCATTTTGCTAGCTACCCGCCGCCGACTTCTTGGTTTTGTTACTGATGTCATTGGTTTGTTATCAGGGTGGGTGGACTTTGTGAAGCTGGCCACGGTACGTTTTGAAAAGGCCATGTCACTATGTATAACTCTGCTGTATAAAGGAGATAAATTCTTGGCCTGCCAAGATGCTGTGGTGGTTTTCTTTTCTTTTTTTCTTTTTTTTTTATTAATTGGTAAAGTTTTCTACTGATATGTCTTGAACAAAGAGAAATTCTAGACTCTGCTGGTTTATAATGCCTTACTAATGCTTATTAGTCTCTGATTTTACAAGAGGATAATCCTAAAAAAGCACATAACAACTACATGGGCTATTACGGTGTCCCTGTTTGCTTTGCAAATACTAATGAGTGGTCTTTGTGTGGTCCAGTTCTACATGTGTTGCAAGGAGTAAATTGGTCAACTAGTAGTGCAACCTCTGTCCTTGCTAATTGGTTCTTACAGCAAAAATCTGCCATATATCTTCTTTCTGTCCTTGAGAAAGGCAAAAGAGTAGTAGTGTGCCCACACGTGCTGCTTCTGTGGTATTTGCTTTCTTCCAGTTAAAACTGGTAGGACAGAGCTTGGTGCACCAGACCTTCGTTCCTACTAAAACTATGTGGCTGTGTTTTTTCTGAGAAATACCTAGGGGGAAACAAAATGATTCAAGTGTAAATATTAACAAAGATTGTGGTAAGACTGTTCTTCATAAAATGGCAATATGCCTATGTTGGAAAAGAAGCTTTTTCTTTTCCCTTTCTTCTGCAGCCTGTCCGGCTCTAATGCTTTCAGCATGGTCATGGGGTCTTCCCTCCTTATGATCTCCTCATGTCTTTTCTCAGCTCGTATCAACTATAATTGACACTGGGAAAGGCAGCAGAAGTTGCAATTGTCAGGTCAGTTTGTGAAAACAATTAGTGCTTTAAACATAGGGTCTAGTCAGATGGTTTGTTTACAAGTACTTGCTGTTCTGCTATTTAAATGTAACATCCAAGTTTTCCTGTTTTCACCCTAAATGGCAGCAGGCCTTAATGTCGTCTACAGCATTCACAGGGAGGTTTGATCCTGTTTTGTTATAGTGTGGATTTTTCTGCTGTGGCTGACACTGCTTCTCTGGACTGGTGACTGAGTTCACCAAGCACCTCTTCTAGAACGTTTTGCAGAAAAAAATCATTTTCTATGAGATATTCTGGTTGTGATGGCCATTTTCTCATCTGTATCATCCATTTGGGATACTGATTATAATATTTTCTTGGGATTTTTTTTTCTTCAGTAAGCATTTTTATATGGCGTTGGGTTTCTTTGCGGTATTGTGTAATAAGGCTCTTTGGAAATACACAGCTTTCACTGTGATTAATGATTAAAAGTTATCAGAGTAGTTCTAAAATAAGTAAGTTTGGCCTAAGGAGGGAATATTTTGCTAAGTTTTTCCCTTGGTAAATAAATGGTGCACACCTGTGTCCTAAAGGTGCAAAGTGCTTTTACAGGTGGCGACTAGAGCAACTTTATCTGGAATTTGTGAAAATAAAGTGCTTTTAACTTTGATATATGCGTAATATTGAGATGACGGAGCTAAATTGTGATTTAATCGCATCATATTAGTGTAATGTACTCTTAATATACATCTGTTGGGCAGTTCCCTCTTGTGTTTGGACCTAAGGTTGGTGGATCTACATGGCAATGCCTGGGGTGGACCTGTCAGACTGGATCAGCCCGGGCCTGTACTGTGGGCAGTTTTGGGCTCCACAATGTAAAAAGGATATAAAAATACTACAATGTATCTGAAGGAGGGCAGCAAAGATGGTAAAAGGACTAGAGGGCATGACTTAAAGGAGTGGTTCAGGATACTGGGTTTGTTCAGCTTAGAGAAGAAGCGACCAGGGGGTGACCTCCTGGGTGCCTACAGCTCCCTCACGGTGGGGAGCAGGGAGGGAGATGCTGGTCTCTTCTCTCTGGTGTCCGGTGGTAGGACGTGAGGGAATGGCTTAAAGCTGTGTCAGGGGGAGTTCAGATGAGATATTAGGAAAAATTTCTTCAGTGAGAGGGTGGTCAAGCACTGGAACAAGCTCCCTGGGGAAGCGGTCATGGCCCCAAGCTGCTGAGTGTTCTGGAAGCATTTGGACAACACAGGATGGTTTCCCATACATGACTTATGGTTTAACTTTTAGATTGCTCTGTGTGGAGTCAGAAGTTGGACTCTATCATCTTCGTGAGGACCTTCCAACTTGGGGCATTCTATGGTTGTGTGATTCGATTGTAATTAGTAATTTAAAAAACCCTGAAAGCAGTCTGAAGATAAGAGAATAAAATACATTGGCGGAAAAATCAAACATGTGGCCTTTGGCCAATAATACTGTGAATCTGCAACAAGTCATGTGCAGGTGGAAGTTTCTGCCAACGCAGAGCTCTGTTGAGGTTTGCCCTGTTGATTCTGGAGGTGTTCTCCAGCATCCCGCTTCCACGTCATGGTTTCAGGTTTTCTTTTAGCCCTCCTTGACTGAACAGCTTCTGCAGAGAAATGTGCTCCAGAAACGTTTAACAACACGGGAAGCATTTGTTGGGGTAGCTGTTTATAGGTTTCAAGTGTCTCTTGGTATGTTGCTGGTAAGGCCTAGGAAGGGATGCTGGAAGCAGCCTAAAAATTCCCCAAATTATTTGAGAATTCCTGTCTTGGAATAGATCAGTGCTTCATTTTTTCATCTTTCTGCAGCTGATACTTAGTGACACCCTGAGAGATCATTTGGACTCACCAATTGTTCCATTTAAAAGAAAAAAAAATAAAAATACATATTTATGTATGTATGTGTATATTTATGTGTGTATGTGTGTGTATATATATACACAAGTGTATATATAGTTTCTCCATGTACAGCGGAGGATATTTATGTATAAATTTAAATATTTCACTCGAATTATGTCAAAACCCCCTAGAATGTCAAGTGTATTAATAATACTGGTCTGTAATGTGTCAGATTTTTTAAGAGTAATTAAAAAAAATAATTGTTCATTCCTCACTGGGCAGATACGTAAGCAACATAAACCAAGATAACTTCAGGTTAAATATTGTTTTTCATTCATTTTTGGGGCCGGGTGCGCATGTAGCTGTGAGGTTTACAAGTGGCCCAGTGAGAATGAATGACTTGTGGCCTGTTACAATAGCATGAATTTAAATGTTGTAATGTAAAATATATGTAGAGAGAATGGTTAACAACTCATCCCAGATATTTTTATTTCCATTGCAGAAATGTGCAATAAATACAAAAAGTGCTCTCCACGCGTAAAACTGGAGTGCTTGCCAGTTGTGTGATGTTTGTGATGAGATGGGCAGGAGTTTCCTTGCTGGGGGAGTGGGTGTAGGGGATGTGGTACTTCTGTACTTAGTATTAAAATCTGTGGTTGTATTGGGAGGTGAAGGGGTTTTTCAGTGGGGAGAGAAGGTTTGGTATCTGAAGAGGGAGTGACAGAGGCGTCTGAGACATTTTTTTTTTCTTTTATTAAAATAAAAATCTCATTTTTGTGGTTGCATCCTGAACAATAGTTTCTCCATGTAGAGTGGAGGATAATTATGTATAAATTTAAATATTTCACTTGAATTATGTCAAAAGCTCACTGCATTGTCTTAGTTGTGTATTTGTAAAGCGGTGCTTACAGTTGTCCCTGAGATAAGTATTAATGAATATTTTGCAATTCTAAATGTTTGATAACATTAATACGGGTATTTTTGAAAGGATACATATTAGAGAAACAAAATAAGTCTTACTACCCTTTATTTTTTTATTACGAAAGTAAATTGTATTGAGATCCTTTTAAATGCTGCTTTTGGGCTTTTATGCAATAGTTCCAGAAAAGGAATAACTTCACTGTGTTACTTATGGAAAACTGGCTGACTGCAAATTTTTGTTAGGATGAGTCATTTTTTTTTCAGAATACACCATGTAAGAGCGTTTTCTTTGTAAATTGTGTGTGGAGTAGTGGAAGGGATGAATTTGAAGAATAGCTATTCTTCCACTTTTCTCGGCAGAGGCGTTCAGTTACGGAGCCGTACGTTGAACTTATTTTTTTTTTTTTAATGATATGTATAAATATTTACTAGGGAGAGCTGGAGAAGATCTGTGAGGACCCCAGGTCTGTCCCCCTGCCAGGAGCGAGCTGTTCTCCAGGCCATATGTTCTGACATGTTGTCAACTGTTTGTGTACATTATGCAGCAGTTGCTGAACAGTTGGTACTGTTTTCCTTTAAGAATATGCCACTAGATTCAGGACCGCACTGCATACTCTATTTAAAAAAAAAAAAAAAAGAAAAAAAAATTGGAAAAAAATTTCCCCCACCCCCTCGCAAATGTAAATTCAGCTTGTTCAGCAGCAGCCTGAAGCCCGGCATTGTTTGCTATCGGAAGTGTGAGCTGAAGGGGACAGGCATTCCCCCCGCTCAGCGGGAGCGCGCAGCTACGTTTTGCCCTTGTTGCATTATTAATGGCATGATGTTTTTATGTTGCAGATGGCTAAGAGCTAGCAAGGCATATTCAAGACCATGATGGCTCAGTTTCCCACAGCCATGAATGGTGAGTAGCTCGGGTCGGTTTGTTTAGGTAGGGGTTGGGAGTGTTTGTCTTTATTTTATCACTGTTGTTTTTTTTTTTTTAAATATCCTGATTTTAGTACCTGCAGTAGCGTTATGGTCAGTTTGCTGCAGATTCCTTCCTGTAGCCTGACTGGTACTGTAAGACTGGGAGAAATTCAGTAGGAGCATTACTGCAGTGTAATTTAGAGTACAGATACGCCTGGAGCATCCAGTAATCGCAGATCATTTAAAGGGTTGAGGAATGTGTGACTTGTAGTCTGAATCCTGTCTGACTTCAAGTGGGGAATATGCTAAGTAATAGTTGATTAAACTTGCATACCTTTTCTGTTACATAATTCATCACGGAAGTGTGTTTCATTATCATGTATTGTGCTATTTATTTTAAAGCAAAATATTTGGATGTGTTAAGCAATTTGCTGCATTGACAAAAATAATCAGTCTTTCTCAAGAAAAAAAAAAAGTTAAGAATTTTCCTCTTGATTCTCTGCCCTATCTATTACAGAAACTTTTTGATTTGTTTCTTGGTGATTTCCTTTCAAAGACATACGAGAGATAAAACTTTAAAATTGCTTATGCTTGTATGTATGTGGTGGAGCTCTTTATTTCTAGAGCAAGCTTATTTGTGAAGACACAATTTGCAGACATCTGCTGAGAAATTTGATGTTTACATGTTGTTGTTTACAGAGATGGTCAAAATGAAAAGGCAAGTGTAGGAACAATGCTTTACACTTCAGATATTCCAGATAGAGAGTATTTCTCTCGATAGAAATAGGGAAAGAGATATAAGAAGAAGTATTTCTTATCTCATTTATCTGTGAAGGTTACTGCAGGACTAAGAGGTCTTATTTAACTAATTTAAGAAATCATCACTGCTGAGTAAGGGGAAGTGGTTTTTTGCAGAAGAACATTCAGATTTAAAATTAAACCTCTGTTTTACACATCTGTGTCATGTGCACATAAAACATTTTGTGAAAAAGTCATTGGTGTGATCAACACCTTGCTTTATGCAGCCAGCTGCAGCTTGTTCCAGACTTTGTTTTACAGACTTAACAATAAAAGAGAAGTAAAAGGAGTCAATATATTGTATATGGTAGGGAAAAATCTAAATACCAGGGTTTTTTTCCACTTCCTTGGATGTAATGAAAGAAGCTTTTTTTTTTCAATTACCACATGCTTTTTGCTCCTTCATTTAAAACAAACAAATAAAAGCTCTCTGTAGGGAGGATGCAAATCTATGTTCTTGGCTGTCTCCAGGGTTGATTTATGCATAAACTCTTTTATGTCTTTTTGGTTTGGCTTTTTACTCCTTGGTTCTGGTGGAGGATTACAAGCGTGTTGACAGTGCTGAGTACATCCATGACTTGATCTCAGAAGTCTGTTAGTTTGGGAGAGCAATGCTTTCCTTGCTCTGAAATCCCTTGGGCAGTACTGTCCGTCATTCCCAAAAGGAGCGGTGCCACAAGCTGTAGCTTTTCCCCTCGCAGAATTTTACTGTGTCGAAAAACACAGTAAGAGAACGCGAGTAAGAGAGGTACCAGGCAATTATTACTTCTCACAGAATATTTGAATGTGTATAGTTTTGCAGCCATATTTCTTACCAGAATTGATTAAATTTCAGACAAGTCAGATGGGAGAAAAAATAGTTTTAATGTGGGGAAATCCTGAGCGACCTTTGCTTTTGAAATTGTTCTTCTCTAGTCTGTGTTCCTCTTCCCTGCTACTTACTACCACTGCTGTTTGCATTCAAGGTAAATCACCTGCATTTACCACTCATTGCTCAGTGGAAACCTCTAATGATGTTGTTAGACCTTGGTGAGTGACTTCGAGCAGGAGATGAGGAATGAGGTTATGCATGAGGCAGCTGAACCATTCGGCGTTGCTGCAGGCTGAGAGCGCTGGCTGCCTGCCACCCCTCCCTATGGGCAGAGCCTTGAACCTTTCCGTTTGTGTCTTACTGGGGGAAAATGGTGGGTTTCTTCTGGGGGCGGGAAAAAAATCCACTTGTAATCTTGTCAAAGTACAATATCCTTAGCTTTTAGTTCATTCGTAATATAAGGCATGAAATAATTTCTGCTTCAGGATTATTTTTGGCATTCAGAAAACTGAGGGGAGAGCGTGGAGTGGGTGTGTGTACAAGTGAGTGATGATGGGATACAGGGTGACACGCACCCAGGGTGAGTTTGAGAACTCCAGGGTTCAAATGACAAAGCACAGTACTCCGATAGTCTCAAACTAATACAAGTAGAAGATGCTACAACACTTTATTTACCAACCTGGGCAGAGAAAGGCAAGTCTTCCTCAAGGAAGGGTGACTGAGTTGTGTGCTTGAGTTCCAGTTGAGACACTCAACTTTGTTGAGGACACCTTGAGCTGTTACTCAGAATTTACCTCCACCAGAGGCAGGCTTCCAAGACTGTCCAGCCTCAGCATGAAGCTGATGGCCAGACTGCATGTTATACTGAGAACTGGCATACTCTTTTTTAATTATGTGGCCATATGTAAACTAGGACTTGTTGAGGTATTGTGTGCTCTAAGGGCACATGCTCTTGCTAGATGGCTTACCTTTCTTCTCTAAAACCATGAAAGGATGCAGTGAACAGAAAGGAGTTCCCTTTGACCTTCCATTTCTGTCCAAGGTGACCTTTGTGGATGCCTTACTAATCAGAGACTGGAAATTCAAAGAGGAAAAGTAGGACTTAAAAAGCGGATGTTGATTTGTCTGGAACTCAGGGCAGACCTGCCAGTTTTTACAAATTTATCTCCAGTGCAAAATGTAAAGGTTGTAATGACATTTTACATGAACAGACAAGGCTGAGTAACCTGTTTCTTCTTATGTAGAAAGGCTGCCAATTACAAAACAGAAATACAGAACCAGATGGATAACATTCATTTATCTCTGTGGAGTCCAGCTCTTATCAAAGAGCCACTCCAGGCGTATCCATGTCCCCACTCCACAAACAAGATCAAGGATTGCCTACTGAGAATTTCATTTTGTCCTGTAACTGTGTGAATATTGATCATTATCTCTTTGAAAATGATAAAACAAACCCAGTTTCTGGTAGTTTATTTTCCTTGCGTACAGCTCGCTCTCTGGAGAAAGCTTTCTTAGGAATTCATCCCACGTCTTGCAAATGCTTTTGGAAGTAGCATTTAATTACACTAAATAACAAATACCTTCAACAATTGTATTTCTAAAGAAGGAGTTAATATACTAACCACAAACAACAGTTAAAATGATAAAAGTTTTATTAGGTTAAAATGCACTTCCACTTAACTAATCTCTGTGATTGCTGTCTTTATCACAGAGCAGGAAGAAGTCACCTTCACTGCCATGGGATGCCTTCTTTACAGCTGGAGAGCAGTTGCAAGATGTTGCTGTTTCCTAATTCCCTTTCTTCTGTAGGCTAGATTTTTTTCAGGGTTTTATATGCACACTGATTCTGCATCTTGGTTTGGGGAGATTTAATCTTGACGGTCCAGCCGGAACAAGGAAAGCAGTATTTGCCGATCAGTATCTTTCACATTGTTTCCTTAAGTAGAGTTGGAATTTTTGGGCTTTGCTTTTTTTTTTTTTGTTTATGTTTTTATTTGTCCTTCCTCTTCCCTCCTACCACCTGTTTCCTTTTGATATAAATTTGTTGTGGTCCAGCAGGAAAATATTTCTGATAAACTGAGGTGCAAAAAGTAATAATCGTAACTGATTACGTACGCTTCTTGACCTTCAGAAGTCAAACTGAATTTTGTGCTCCTGTAAATAGAGCTGAGTTTTGTGTCCCCGCACTTAGGTGTGATGGAGACTAGGGTAGGCATGAACGGGTTGAGTGAGGTCCTAGTTCCACTGATGTCAATGGTAAAACACTCAGTGATGCTCAGTTCTGCTGCATCTCCTGTCTAGTGGGAGATGTCCCTGCCCAGGGCAGAGGGGTTGGAACTAGATAATCTTTAAGGTCCCTTCTAACCCAAACCATCCTATGATTCTAAAAAAGAAGTCTGTCTTGAGATCCATGGTCTGAATTTTTTGAATGAGGAGGAACCTGGTCGTCACGGTTCAATTAAAAGTACTTGAATGCAACCTGACTCCTAACCTTGTGCGCACAGTAGATAGGGAAACTGTAGACTTGGATATCAGCAAATGTAGATAAAGGTACTAAGCTGAATTAGACCTTGCAAAGAAAATATCAGAACTTGTTCTCCGATCTAAAAGAAGGAAAAGGCAAAAAATTGTAAGACAAGGGCAAATACTTTCTGTGTCCTTACATAAATTAATCCTTCCTCTCACTTTTCAGTGAGGACAGTGGTGTGATATGGAGCAAAATTCATATGCTTAAGTCAGAGGGGCATATACCTTCCAGCATCACGCCCTGCAAAAATAAGATTTCCAATTGTGTGTGTCATATTATCTGTTTTCTTTGATCCTAACAAGTCAGAAATAGCACTGTAGGATTGTGGAATACAAAGTGGTTTATTCATATTTAATTATGAGGACAATATTATTCACATGGAAGACATAAGAGGAAATCTTGGAAGGAAGAAATAATTAGACATGGAGGTAAATCTTAAATGCAATAAATGGAAGAGGTTTTAAAAAAGGAAGGTTGCACCTTATGCTTTCTTCAGTAACTGGATTTTGTAGACAAAGTGTAACAGATTGTGTGTTTGGTCTTCATTAAAGAAGTTCTAAAAGGGAGAGAAAATTGCAAATATTAGACTAGGATGTTGTATTAGTGATACTCTGCATGGATTTTTATCTTGAGACTAGTCTGACTAGTCTGTCTTCTTATTATTTATGGTAACATCATCACTATAAAGCAAATGTATGCTGGTTAAATTGGTTGCTGACACAAACATAGGAGTCATTTTCCAGCCAGAATTATACGGTATGAACTGCATATTATCAGTTAAATTTCATCACGTTTCTGTCGTGCTGTCTTCAGATAGCTTTTAGTCATACCATTATGGGCTAGAAGAATTTTTGCTGTGTGCTGGGAACTCAGCAGTTGGCTGTGACTAAGGAGGAAGGCAACCGGATGTATTAGATGATCACGTAATAATTACGTGGTTTGAGGGAAAGGAAATGCATCCTGAAATGGGATGGGTGAAATAAGGAGTACTGTGTGCTATTGCATAAGGTACTGCTGAGACATCCTTTCGGATATAGGGTAGGATTTGGGTTATCTGCTTAGGAGGGGGAAAAAAACCCTGCAAAGCTGCATTTAGGCTTCAGTGTTATCCAGAGAAATGCATTCCGTGTTGAGAAAGACTAAGGAGTTTGGCTTTGTTAACCTCCCAAAATAAAAGCTTACTGTTTGGGGTTTTTTTATGTAATTGTATTTACTTTACAGTAAATAAATTTGCTCTTTATTTTTTCTTATTAGGAAGATAAACATTAAGTGGGGAAAATAAGTACAGTGTTAGCACAAGGTTAAATTGAGATGAATCAGCTGTTGGTGCGGTTGGTCTGGAAATGGGAATGGTTCTGTCAGCAGTGATGTTCTGGACCACGGTCAAGAAAATAGTCTGATTGCCTCAAGGCAGAGCTTGTATTTCAGGAAAGAATTAATGTATTAGAGATTCTTGGAGAAGCAGCAGACTGGGCACGGTGACCTTAGTGGTCACTTCCAATCCTGTGCTCCTAAAATGTAAAAAANAAAAAAAAAAAAAAAAAAAAAAAAAAAAAAAAAAAAAAAAAGTGGAAAACCAAAAAGAGATAATAACCTAGTGAAGATTAGTGCTCGATCTTCATCCATTAATTTACTTTAAGCCTATAGCTGCTTTGTCTTGATAAGATTTTACTTTGTTAGTATCGAGTTTTAGCTTTTATAAAGTAAGATGACACTGAGTGGAGAACCTAGGGTGGTTTTTATCTGGAATACTGATACTGTAATGCAAGCTGCTTTATTCATTTTGGAAGTCGGTGGGACTTCCTGATGTTTTTTTTTTTGAAGCACGTAAAAAGAAAAACAAAAAAAAACGAAGTAAGACCTACAAATACTTCCCTAAAATGGAGGCAGAGCCTGAAGGCTTATCAAGGGATGCAGAAATATAAATCTGTCACATGGCCGAGCTTCAAAAGGCTTTGACTGTTAGGATTTTCATCTCCTTGAAGGGTTAGCTCCAAAAGTTTGGAAATGTACTACTCTGATGAACCACTTCATCTGGTTGTTGCAGTTTAGGGTTTATGAGCGTTGTGTGAAGAGGTACCATCTTAACGTCTACTAAATTCCATGTCGTCTGTGATCATTATGGCCACTTTGAACTGGCCATAGATGATATTAATTGGTATTGGCAGAATGAGTTCAGGTTTAGCCCACTAATTACAATGACAAGAATAAACACATTTTTAGAACATTGTGGTCTGTCAAATGTATTTATATAATGCTGTGTTACTTTAATAAGGAATCTTGTATGTTCAGGCTTTTCAATATACTGCATCAGTTCCTTAGGACATCTGTTGTTTTTCTTACAATGGAACTGTAACCTTAAATCATAATTGAGATAGCCAGGAGGGGTGCTAAAAGAAATACCAGTGTTGATGGGACTAGCGTTCTTACGAAGTACCTTCAGAGAGGACATTTTAATAACTTAAAAACATTTGTGGTTTTGTTGGATGTGAAGTTCTCTGTGTGTGAGTCTCAAGGGCAGGTAAGATTAACTGAATTTCAAGAGCTGTCGTAGTGTGTATTGAAGTAATTTTTTTTAAAGTCACATTTATTTTTAATAATACTTTATATATTTTAAAGCATGTACCACCATTTTGTCTTGCATTTCTTCTCATAAGCATAATTTTATGTTTAGCTGTGATCTCTGCGGCACAGTTTTTGTTTCTTTAGGAAATATGTATTTCCTGAAAGTCACGGTTTCATTATTATCAAAGAACTCTGCACTTGCTACAGTGTGTGTTGATCAGTTCCAAGTACATGGAATCAAAACTTGGGGATGAAAGCTCTATGCCATGGCTATTAAATGCCTTTTTTTCTTTTTGATGCCTTTTTGACTCCAGAAGTCTGCCAAATCCCTGATTCCTGGCAGTTGAGAAACTATAATGCCCAGGGAAGAACTCCATTCCTAAATCAATTCCCTAAGTGGCCCTATGAGCCACGGTGGAGGTGGGATTAGGCACTGTGGTATAAGCCAATACCAAAGGTTTTATGTTCATAAGTTAGGCAATTTTTTTTTATATTTAAAATCAAACTCCCTAGTGTGCTGGGAAAATAGTATTGTATATGTACTGAATATAGTTGGCATGTTCTGCTAATTAGTAAATTAACAGTATAAGGATTCCTATTTAAGCAAACTTTCTTATTCTTGCTTTAGTTACCTTTGTGTTTTCTTCCAGCTTTTCCTACATGTTTTCTTTCTGTCAGGGCTAGAAATTAGAGAGAGGAGGGTAGCAAGAATGATCAAGGATGCAGAACAGCTTCCATATGAGGAATAATTATGTTGACTAGGACATTTCAGCTTAGAAAAGAAACAGTGGGGATGGTGGATACAGTAGATGTCACCTTCTCAAGGTCATTCGTCATTTTGTAGGCAGGGGAATGGTAATCGATCTCTGATAACATAAGAATTAACCAGTATCAAATGAAAATACCATTGGCAGATACCAAACAAATGGAGCACTTTGTACCTAGTCAAACAGTGAAAGCTGTAGAAAGCTGTGGATGCCAAAAGGTTACTTAAGTAGGTGGGTGAATTTTCCTTCCGTTAATGAGGTACCACCTCTGGTTGAGGAGCTGCAGTGGGGCCTGAGAAGACATCCTGGGGAAGTACCCCCAGGTGCTTGCCTCAGCCTGTCCCTCTGTGCTGGGAGCTTTGCTAGGGAAAGTCGGTCTGAGCTGGCATGGTTGTTACTGTATTTTGTTTCCTAAATTATCTCCTAATTCAATTTTATTCCACAGATCATTCAGGAAATGCCTCTTCATTTTCCTTCTCTCCCACCCTTCCTGAGTAATTTTTTTTCTTTCTTTTTCTTTCTTTTTTTTTTTTTTAATTTGATGGTTCTTCTCTTTCCCTCTTTCCTTTCAAATCCGTACCCAAATTTTCTGTTGGAAATATAGCCCTTCAGCCTTCCTCCTGGTCCCAGACTTCCTCCTCAAGGCTGAGTACCCGGAAATGTCGTTTTTACTCTAATGGACAGATAATGATGAGAACTACAAAAATTGCTATAAAGGATCTAATATTCCTTAAACAGAGTTCTGCTGTGATTTTATGTCAGCGTATGTTTTTGTAGGAGAATAATTACCTTTATTCCACCTAATTTCAAGGTTCATTCTGCATCCCCATGCCTTTTGGTTTTACTGCCTGCATTTCTGCCAGTGCAGAAAGATTTACTAGCTGCTGCAGATGGAAATGCACCTGAATTTTATTAGTTTTGCTGCATTCCACAGAGATTTGCTAAACAATAATTAAACAAATTACCCTTTTGTAAATTTTTAATTAAGTTGTAAGGGGGTTTTTGTGAATGCTTGTGAGCAGCAGCAGCATAAAAAATCCATTTTCAGAGTTGGAAAAGGTTAGTCTAAGCTCTGGTGGGCTTTTTCCACGAACTTCAAAACTAAAACCTTTTTATTTCCTTATTGAAGACTTTGATGCTATACTGGTTGACAGGCGTTTACTCAAAAAAGCTTCTGACTTGTCCTAAACTGAAGGGTAAGCATATCTTCCATCTTCTGTGTCATGCTGGGAAGGAAGGCTATGGAGTCCTTCAGCTAGAAATATGATTACCGTAACGACAAATGGAGGCAGTTCTTGCAACTAGTAGGGGAGAGTTTGGCAAAGTATACCTGCTTTATGCCTTGATGATACTGCTTACTACAAACTTTTCATACCCTCCATTGGAAAGATTCTTGTTGATGTGAATTTTTTATTCTCTCTCTTTTCCATCTCTAAAATCCATCTAAAAGTATTAACTGTAGAACAAGGGCAGTGATTGTCCCCGTGTACTCTGCACTGTTGAGGCTCCACCTCAAATGCTGCCTTCAGTTTTTGGATCCCTCACCTCAAGAAAGACACTGAGGTGCTG
>VXBO01014952.1:167515-200185 GCA_013400135.1 Rhinoptilus africanus | reverse complement strand
TTAAAAGGCAGAAGAGCGGGAGGTTTAAAGAAAAACTAAATGGTCCTAGGATATTCATAGCTATGAAAAACATTATTAACACAAATATCTGTATAATTATTTTTGTAATTATTTTGGTAATAGGTCAGAGGTTTTGGGTTGCGATCAAATACGGGTCCTTTACAGCATATCTTGCAGATCTGCCAAATTTTGAGATGAAGTGTACTGCATTATCTACATTATGTTTCCATCTGCTCCTGATGTATCTTCTAGTATTCCTAGATTATAACAGTGGTTAACATGCAAAATTTCATTACTAAATCAAGACTAATAAAGCCAAAGAAAAACAAGAAAAACATGCAGGAGCATAAAAGCAGAGCTGTTTCTGGGAATAAAAATAACTACATATATATATAAGACTTTTACTTTTAATGCAAATTTTATTTTACATGTGTGGAGGAAACCTGATAGAATATTCCATGAGAAAATATGGTAATGTATTATTTAAATATGCTCCATTTGGTTAGACTCACAAATTCTTTTTACATTGCAATTTAAAAACAAATGTGAATGTTCACCTCTTTAATAATAAAATAAGTTACAAAAAATTAATTGGATATAAAACACAAATGAAAGATTGAGAAGCCTGGTTAAGCTTATAGGAAATGTCACAAGAAATGTTTCTTTATGGGAAATACATTGTGTGTGAAGAAATATTAGACTCTATTAAACAAAATCTTACCATCTTCATTTCCATGCTAATCGTTATCCTATGATAACCCATAAAATGTGTTGTAAAGACACTCAAATGGTTGAGAGTTAAGTGATCTAACTTAAATTCCTTTAATCCTATTCATAANNNAATTCCTTTAATCCTATTCATAAAACCTGAATTTTACCATGCAAACATTAAGAACCAGGTCTAATCATGACCCCTTCTCCAGTCAGTGGGCAGAAAACAGCAGCCAGAACACTAGACCCATTACCTGTTTTAAGGTGGACCAAAATGCCATCTAGAGTTACCCTTTCCATTGGCCATACGGGGAGTTTGGATGATTATGGGAGAGTAAGGCTTATACAGATACTTTTAGATAAAATTAGTTCCTCTGTAGATAAAGCTCTGAATCATCAGAAGATTTTTTAAGATTTGTTAGATGGACAGAAAGTTGTTTGTCAGTTTATTTTTGAGAAAGAATGTAAGACAGGTTTGTATGGATATAGATATGAATACAGCGGGGGAAAAACCAGTATCAGCAAGAACAGTATACCCATATGTGGTTCAATAATATTGATTTATATACTGGGACGGGGAAAGCAGCTCTGAGACGCTCTTCCAAATCAATGCTGTTTCTCAATTAAAAAAAACCACCAGTAATACTAATCTGATCATCATCATTAAATATGCTTACTCTGAACTGATTAAAATAAAGAATTAATTTTCATGATGAAAAACTGGAAACATAAAAATTATTTCCAAACCCATTATATTTGTTTCTGGATGATCTACTATACTTCTTACAGAAGAATGATCCTCTTGGCTTTCTGAAATGTACCAGAAAAATTCCCCTGATAAGTAATTCAGAACGATTACTTATGATCAGATAAACAGACTGTGAAAACAAAAAAGCTTAAAAATATGAGACACCTCAGGAGGTACCTAATGGAAGCTCTGCAAGTGAATTTCCTGTCATAATTACTTTTTCCTTAGAAGCATTTTCCTTTATCCGAGCCACTCCCACACTTCATATTTCTGCTGGCATAATTGTTAATGGGGGGTAATGGGGAAAAGCAGCGCAGGAGTTGTACTACAGAAATTTCTGTATGGACTTTCTTCCATAAGCAGCAGTAAGGAACATGGCAAGGTGATATTTCTAAAACGCCTAGGCGTACATTTTCTGATCTACTGATAAGACCTATTTTATGATCTCCTAAATACCTTAGTTTACACATTCAATGTAGTAAATACAAAGTAAAAAGTAAAAGCAGTAAGTTTTGTTTTAAGATACAAGCAGAAAAGATAACTACCTGTAAGATGTCTCCTATATTTACAAGAAGATCAGGCAAACAACTTCAAAACAGCACAAATGTGCCAGTGGAAATGTGTCATCTTAAAAAAAGAAAAAAAAAAAAAGAGGTGACCTAAGAAACAGAACCTCCTTGAAGGAGCTTCTCTTAAAGATGAGGAAATGAGGTGAGGTTATTTGTTGTCTCAGTAAAACTACAATAAAATAAATAAAATATATGAAGAACAGGAAAACAGAATTTAAGATCCTTAATTTGAAGTTTTAAAACTGTAAATAGAAAATGCTTTCATTATCAAGGCTTTTGATGAAAGCTGTTAGTGACTGTTACAGGTTACTCCATTTCCTTGATGTATTATCTTCAAATATAACAGTATTTTCCTACTTTGCATCTTCTCCCTGCTGCTATATAGAATTTGAAAGTAACGTGGTCATGCAACTGTTCTTGACTCTGCCATTTCTTTTACAGACACCTCATTTGGAAGCAGAAGAAGCTATTGCTACAAGCACAAACATGGAAAGTATTGCTATAGTCTTTCAGATTCTTAAATTGTTTTAAAATTTCTGGAAGAAACAAGCTAGATGCTTAAATCACAGCTTCAAAAGAGGTTTTAGAGTATCTATTTCACTTAAAGAAAAATATATTATAGGAACAGTATCAAAAGATGATACCAGCTTTAGAGAATAGATACACAGAACCAGTACTCCTTAAAACTTTAAAAAAATGTGTTGTTTTCCTAGCTCACCCCTCCCTAAAATGAAACGCCTTCAAGTCTTAAGAGTCATTCTGACTATGCCCAAAATGCTTTTGAAAAGGAAACATAGATTATTGACTAAAAATAGCAATCAGAATAGGTAACTCTTATGCACAAATTGTATGGATGATTAAATATGATCTCCAGAGATCTCCTTTTCAGCAACTCAAAAACCCACAAGAATGTCCATATCAAATTAGTTGATCGGAGGTACTTTTGAGGTACAAGTTATAAATACAGAGGAATGACTCATAGAAATATGACCACAACACCGAGATCATGGCAACAGTAGGGATGAAGAAGCCACATGTAGGGCAACATTTTCTGAAAAATGAGGGAGACTTTTTTTAACAAAGTAACAGCACTTCTCTCTTATCAGGACCATACAAATACACAACATTTTTAAATATTGGGAAAAATGAGAATTTATTATAAATATAAGCATCTCTTTTCCAAGGATATAAATTTGTAACCAGGTTTCATTTCACTTAAGTCACCAATGAAAATAATAAAGGAAGTCTGAAACAAAAAACATCTGAGAAAATATTTAAAGTATAACATTATTAAATTATGTATTAGGAACCCTCCAACATTTCAGGTGTTCACAGGAGAGATGTGGCAAGCACAGGTAATGGAACCTATAGAGCTAAGCTGCTTGCTAGCCACTGAGTATCTGCTATACTTACTTCCTCATATGCCCGTAACTACAGGGGAAGCCTAAGGACCTAACGTATGTGCATGCAAAGTGGCGTCTTAATTGGAACCTGAATCCAATCCCCTAAAACCATCATTCTTGTTAACAGCAACTGCTAAATAGCGTGAAACTGGTGACTGCCTGTAACAGTTCTGGTTGATCTTCTTCATAGCAGTTTGTATGGTGCTATGTTTTGGATTTGTGATGAAACCAATGTTGATAACACACCGATGTTTGAGTTGTGGCTGAATGGTACTTGCACAGCATCAAGAACTCAGTTTCTTATGCCACCCCACCAGTGGGTCAGCTGGGGGTGCACAAGGAGTTGGGAGGGGACACAGCTGGGACGGCTGACACCAGCTGACCAAAGGGATATTCCATACCGTATGAGTTGTGCTCCTGACACCTGCCTGACAGTGGGAAGCAGGGAATGAATTCCTTGTTTTGCTTTGCTTTCACGTGCACCTTTTGCGTTCCCTATTAAACTGCTTTTATCTCAACCCACAAGTGCTCTCACTTGTACCCTTCCAAGTCTCTCTCCCATCCCACTGGAGGGGAGTGAGCAAGCAGCTGTGTGGGGCTGGGGCTGAGCTGCCTACCAAGGGCAACCCTTACGTATTGTGAAGCTTGTTCTTGCATTCTGCGTTGCCCATTGCTTATAGTCCCCTCTATAGGCCTTTCCACCTCTACTCACATTGAAAGAAGGTAAGCGTCCAAAAAGAGATGAAGAGGCTTTGTTGGGTTTTTTCCTTTCTTTTTCTTTTAATTATTGACTTTGGAATGCTAGAGGGTTTTGGGTTGGTTTTTTGTTTTTTTTTTTTGTTTTGTTTTGTTTTTTTTAAGGAATGGTAACAGTTTGGTTTACAAAGAATTTTACTCAGACAATGTCTACATGCTTTCCAGAGAAGGGCAGTGCTTATTACTACAATTTTAGACTGAACTACAGAAGCATAGAATAAGTTTTGTTTTGCAATTCAGTAGCCTGAGAAACAGTAGCATCCCAGTTCCACATCAATTCCTCTGTTCATTATGTAGAACTATCTTCCTTGAAAGGATACAAAATTGAAAGGTGTCAAGTACAAATGAATTTGTTTCTGGTGGAATTTTTTTCTTTCTTTGTTTGTTATTTTTACAAGAAGTTTACTTACTTTTGGTCTTGTATGCAATCCAAGGGGACAATCATGTTTACATTAACTGTTATTTAAATACATATTTGAGAAAAGGGTAGGGGTTTTTACATCAAGTAGACACACAACAGTTTAAGTTTCTTCTAAAAAGCATTTTAAAGATTCATCTACAAGCGTCAAGAACTGCATAATTATTATCTTAAGAGAAGATGGTTCCAAACGCATAAACAATTTAGCAGTAGACTAGTCGTGATTAAAACTTCAAACATGTACTGAAGTATTATTAATGTAATAAAGCAAGAAGAGAAAGAATGAAAATTATGACCTTGAAAACAGATTATCATGTTGAAAAAAAAGTAGATTTTTCTTACATATAACTATTTTGTTTAGTTCTGCCTGTTTCCCTCAATAGTCAGACTATACAAAAATATACCAGTGTCTGATACGATACAGTATTTATAAGATACATATACCCCCAATGTAAATGGATATGAAAAAAATTAAGACCATCAGTTGTATTTGAAGGTATAAATACCTGTGCCCATACGTAAATCATGGGTATATACAAATACTTCACTTATATAAAAATTTGCATACAGATAACGAAATTTTAGTTAGCAAGATAAAAAATGTATTCCAATTGTAGATTGTCTGCTGTTTCCAGATAGTAAAGATGATTGAGCATAATTTTAACCCATTGAAAGGTAATAAACATTGTGTCTATGCACTTTTTCATCCTACCAAGGAGTTTGCTTGAGTTTCACTGAAGATACTCATTTCAGATTAAAAAAAAAAAAAAAGTAAAACTGTTATGAACTTAGAAAGCATTAATTGTTTTTAAATATAAAATACTTAATGATCAATTTCCCTCTTAAACCAGTGAAATGAAAGAGTAGCTGATACTCTTGAGATTGACTTTTGCAAAGTGAAAGATAGCAAAAAGTTTCTTTGTTTTTCTTATTCCTACATGGAATTCTTTTACCTCAAGCCCTCAAGAGGTAAACCATTAATCACAGCAGTATTATTCATAATTTGGCATAGATACATCTGCAATTAATAAGATGCGAAATTAATAACTCTTAACTCACAAGTTGAAACAGACTGTCTCCCAGCAGACAAAATAAAGTTTAGGCCAAAAAAAAGGGTCTGCTTGTCCTGCAAAATTTTAATTACTCCAGTTATTGTTGAGTAACAGCAAATTTACTGATAATACTTGGATTGTTCTGTTTCTTATTTTGAAGAAACATTGAAGGCTTTTGGTACTATCTTTATCCAATGATTGCAGTTACTTAAAAGCATTTACAAAAAGAAATTTAATTATTTTTCAATACTGGCATTATGATTTACACTCCTGATTCTCATGAAGTTATTTTCCTTTTAGCACCCACTAATGACTTGAAAATAATCCTAGTAATCACACCTGGTAGAAATTAAATTAAGATAAAGAGCAAATAACAGTAATCATAAAGCAAATGATAGTAATAATGCAAAATAAAGGGTGCTGATGCTGTTTTACAAAAGAAAGAAAAAATAATAATATAACCACAAGAATTAAAAAAAATCATAATTTTCCAATCCAATGGGGTTTTTTTTATAATGAGTATCACCAGCTGCCTGCCCTGTGTCCCAAACATTTCTCAGGTAAGTAAACACAGATTGGTTTTTCCCTATCGTGTTTCATTCTTTGGACTGCCGGTGATAATACAGCTTTTCTGTATTGTCTACATTGAATGTACTTGCCATATCCCAGTTACAGCAGGTGCAACTGCAAGTTAATTAAGGCTGGATAATTAGAGATCTTTAAAAGAAAACAGCAGCAACAATTTGAGGACAATAAATTAATTTTGTTTACCTAGTAAAGGTTAACAAGTGATTTGACACTGATCTTAGAAGTGTTCTATAAGGAAGAACTTTCTGATAATATGTGTATATATATATAGTAAGAGTGACTAGAAGCTACAATTAGAAAAAAATACAGAATTAGCTGCAAAAATTAAAATAATAAAATTCTTGTTACTATGAAGTGCCATTTTTACTGGCAGCTGTTGATTATGTAAAATAGTTCTATAACTAATCATATACTTAAGTAATTTAAATACATCCACAGTAAGGTTATGAGCACATTATTAAACACAGCTTTGTTTCTTGTGTAGAGAGAGACACACAAAAAACCCCATAATGATGATTTCAGAGTTAAAAGAGCTGCCACAATCTGTTAGTCAGTCAGATGAGAAGCTTGGTGCCAAGTTAGATTTTAATTTTCCGAATAGTGTCTAGACATTACATTGAGTTTCAGTTTACCATTTTAACCACTAAGACATTTTCCTTCTTTTTTTGGTTTGTTTTATATATATGCAAATATGTTGCTATTTCTAAATACATCGACTAATATAAAGCATTAAAAGTGAGTTTTAAAGTCAGATGGCAAAGCACAATGAATGTTTCACAAATTTACATGAGCCATATTTTTAATGGATTGTCAATCGGCTTGATTTAAGTCTGACAGAAAAAATCAAAATTAAAACAATAAAAAGCAGAATTGCAAGAGGAGACAAACAAATATTCATATGTTTGCACTAAAATGTTGAAATTCATAACTTTTGGACAATTTTAAAGACAATTCTCTGATACAGTAGAACACTTTTCTATTTCTTGCTTTATGCCAAAGGAAAATGCCAAGTACAAGGCTTTCATTTTTGCTCCTGCTGCTGCTCCAACTGTCAGAATATCAGCAGAAAAAAAATTATAAGCTTTAAAGAAAGACTATACACTTTTTCTTTTTTTTTTTTGTGTGTGTGTGTTTTTATTTTGTTTTTTAACAGAACAATGGGAAAGACAGCAAAAAAGCATGAATTCATTAACACCCTTCCTTGCCGTTCATGAAAAATAATTCAAACTGTGCTTATGCCTTTGGAGATCTTTTCCAAAACATCTTAAGCTCTTTCTCTAAAATAGTGAGCAGTACCCACTTGTGGAAAAGTCACAGCAATGATAAAAATTGAAGAAATACATTTATATTTGCTGTTCAAAACAAGGTGTAAGAATACTGTCCTTTAAATTTTAAAACAAAAAGCTTCCAGTAAGCTTTTGTTAAAAACCTTATATATAAACTTACTAAGAATACACAAATCACGAGACAAAACCTTCTATTTAAATAAGGGTTGAGAATTTTACTTGTTAAATGAGCCACCTAATGCACATGAATTTTTTTTGGCCTCCAGAATTCAAGTAGGAGAAACATACCTAATTTACCCTGTTTGACGGTTGTCTTACTTCCTACAGTCTTTAAAGATGAGGTTAATTTTATGAATTAATCCAAAGCCGGTATGGGGTTTGATAGAGCACAAGAAATAAAGGGCTACATGAAGAAGTGGTTACATATCACAGGTACACATCCATTTACACAAACATAAATCATTCTCTAGACAGAGCCCTAGGTAAAAATCTGGAGAGTTAGATCTCAGCTCTGCTATTATCGTATCTTACTTCAGGCAACTCATTTCAGATCCTTTAAAATTACTTATTTAACAACATAATTCCTCAAGAGTTTTCTGAAATTTCTATTCTTCCTTCCTAAGCTTCATGTAAAACATTAAAAAACATACGACAAACATTCCAGCTTCAGAAGTGGTAGTTATTAAAAATAATTCTAATGAATTCCATGTGTCCCAAATCAAACATTATTGTAACAAAATAAATTGAGGGAATTCATATGCCTTTGTAATGATGTGTTGGACAGTGGACTACCCAGGAGACAACAGTAACAAAATAACAAAGCAGTGTTTGTATTCATGACCTTAAACAAAAATTCATTATGGGAAATCTATATTCTCATAACCAAACTAAGTAGTTCTAACTCAAATTTTGGTTTTGGCTGAAGATTTTGGGTCAAGCCTGTATTTCAAGCGTTCTATAGCTATGAAACTAATTTTAAGGATAGTTTCCTTCAGTACTAACAGTTTGTCAATAGTAGCAGAAAGGTCCATAAGCACTTGTTTTCTCTGAGAAGTAGAGTACTTCAGCTTGTTTTTTTCTTGTTATTATGGCAAAATAGTTCCAAGGGCACAAACTATTTCATTTAGAAGGTTGACAAATCTTGGCATCGCACTGTATTGTGCAACCAGGCAACTGAAGTGAATACTGGAAAGTCTCCAGAGGTACAGGGAGATGCCTAAATATTTATAGAAGTAAATGCATCAGAAAAATATAACGTATCAGTGAAATTAATTTGCTAGAAATGTATACACTCTCAGAGTTCAACTGCTGTTTAATGCTATTCAGAACAGAAGATGGAAAGGTCTGAGCCTTACTGAGCAAAGTCAGAAACTCTGATAAAGCAGGTATGCTACCGTGCTAATGGAAGATCATATTTATGGAAATGAACTTTCAGAGGAAAAGCAAAAAGTACATCAGGATATAGTCTATCCTTCTTTGGGCTAGAATCAGGTGCCCACACTCAGATATTTTCCATCATTTAAGAGGCCTTTACATCTTGCCTGACTTCTAGCTGCCTTTCCAAAGGGTATGGATTTTCCTGTCATACCTGCTAGCCTTGCATGGACATCTTGAATACCTGAGATACACATATAGTAACAGACGCCTGAGGATGGCCAAAGAAACTCTATCCCTTGTGTCCTGAATTCTTTCACGTTATAAGAAGGACACTGCTTCATAAAAAAACCTTCTTAATTAACACATTAAGGCATATAAATTACTTGCCTATATTTATACATATATATTTTTTATGCACGCGATGGAAATGAATGAACTATGGCTGAATGTATATTCATGTAATAAAAGTGTAGTAATATTACATGGACATTGCATTGTCACAACACCAAGGTTTTATAGAACTCTTGTCAGTTTTTAGCTAATGGTATATATTACTATAAAGAACTCTAAATATATTGAGGTTAACTTGATTACCAATAAAAACATGCAAATAAGTTTCCCCGTGTTTAAATTATGAATAAGAAAAAATATGAATATGAAATTTTGGCAATATTTCCAGATTAGCTTAAACTAACTTTGAAAGTTGCATTTTCCCCAAAACTTTTCTTCCTACTGTGTTTTTAAAACATACAACTACATGGCCCAAGTGCGCTTTTGAAATAAGAAATAATTTTTTTTCTAAACAATTCCCTGTATTACTCTAGTAAACCAAAATTCAAGGCTGAAATTCTACCCCTGTTGAAGTAAACAGAATACATAAGGATTGAACTATCTACAGTCTAGGAAGTAGTAAAAGTGTCAGCATGTGACACCAAACCTGGGAAGGACCTACGTTTGAGCAGTTTATGAGGGACTGTATCCCATGAGAGGGACCCTGCACTGGAGCAGGGGAAAAGTGTGAGGAAGAAGTGACAGAGAGGAGGTGTAAATGAACTGACTGGAGTCCACATTCCCCACTCTGCTGCACTGCTTGGTGGCATAGGATATAGAAGAGTCAGGCCTGAGAAAAAGTTTTTATTGTTTTTTTCTCACCATCCTGCTCTATTTTTAATTGGCAATAATTTAATCTTCTTCAAGTTGAGTTTATTTTGCCAGTGAGGGTAACTGGTGACAAATCCCCCTGTCCTTACCTTGACCTATGAGTTTTTTCATCTTATTTTTTCTCCCTGTCCTGAGGAGGAGGAGGAGTGAAAGAGCAGCTTGGTGGGTACTTAGCAGTCAGCCAAGGTCAACCCCCCAAAACCACATAGAAGAGTTGTCTTAACATTATAAATTGAAATGTTAAAATTACTTTTAATAAAATTACTTATTAAGGTATTTGCTTTTAACTGTATTAAATACTAACATTCCATGAGTGATCATAGTAAGAAAAGAAAATAATCTCTCCCCAAAGCCATAGGAATAATGATAGTGACGACAGCGCATGCATTTTGAGCCTTGTTCAGCACAGCTTCTCATAGTTTAAATTTCAAAAAATAAAAAGAAAAATGCAAAAATTAATTACATATTTAAGAATTTTGGTAATAAAAGTCTACCTGCTCTCAGTTTTAGATTCTAGTCTCACAAACCTGAATATACTTTCTCAAATCATAGACTTATGTTGAAAATGTTCCTCATATCTCAGTGATAATTAATATATGTATTTTCACCCTGCGCCATTCCATGCCAGGACATTTATCTGTGTTAAGAGAAAGTAGTAAATATGAATGACTTTAAGGATTACAGGCCTGATTCTAATATCATCTAACTTGATTTTACATCTTTGCATCTCTAAGCAGTTGAGTTTAGCTATTCTTGACCTATATTGGTAAAATATGATAACAGAATCAGCAAAGATAATCTCTGATCATTAGTCTCAAAACCATATGGCAATCTGCTTAAATATGCAGGTAATAGTTCCCTGTAAGAACACACTGGGATACAAGCCATTATTTGGACCTAATTCAAATTATGTATGGGTAAACAGAACAGTTGCTGTCAGTTCGCTTAGGCATCATCTGTAATGAATATACAATGAGGAGATTCTGTAAAAACTACATTAAAATGTAAAGAGAAGAGCAGGACAGGGTAGCTGCAGTTTTCCCTCTGCAGTACTATGTGACTTACTTTTAAATCATAGTCTATAATGTATGAACAATTTAATCCAGAAAAATTGTTTTAATTTTACTTAATAGCAAAATGTGCTGTCAATAAATTAAAAAAAAAAAAAAAGAATGTCCTTACAGATGATTTTCAAATACTTTTAAATAAGGTAGCTTGTTTCCAAAGTTGTGTGCTTAATGACTTTCTTGTTTAAATTCTTATTCATCTAGAAACATTAAAGTATTGGCTAGAAACATAAATACAGTGTAAAATATTCTTCTTACAATCTGGACCAGTGAATAAGTAAAATAGATTTTAAGATATGAGAATGATGCAAATTTGACTTACATGTCAATGAAACCTGCAAAAACAAAAACTTCAGGTGTTGCCTTTTTTAGCTAATTAGCAAAATAATGTTCTTGTCTTCCTACAATTTCTTCTTTTGTTTATATATTACTACATATATACCTTAAAACGAAAGTGTAATCGCTGAACATTTTAGAAATATGGACTAACATATTAGTTCTGATTTTGAAATTGTAAGGAAGACAACAATAATACATGCCCACATTTTATTATCAGAATTTCCATGTGTTTATAAAAATAAGTGTAAAGATGCAAAAAACCATAAAATATTGCAGAATATTCCCCAAAGTATAAGTACCACAGTATGTATTATATTTAGCATGAATTCTGACACTTGCATTATATTCTTTTATCTCATAGAGCTGCAGAATGAGACTGTAATACAATTGCATGAGGGGGGACTGATTTGGCTAAATCATTTTCAGGTTTAGTCTTCTCTAAAACTCATCTATCTTGAACAAAAATAACAGCATTGAAGCAAAGCGCTTGAGAAAACATGATAAAACTATGTCCCAGTACTTCATAATAAAATCAGAGCACAAAATATCCCTGAAGGCTTGAACTACTTTTTAATACTTGTCCAAGAAAAGGTATTAAGTCTTTATAAACCAAAATGAAAATGAAAAAAATAGTTATCAAGATAAATGAAAACAAATTCATTTTAAAGCACAATAAATGTTGTCCTTTGACATCTTTTATGTTTAATAATGTATTGGTGGCCTTTTTTACGTGAAGACAAGAACTCAGAGTAACACATGTAATACAGCCTTTGTTGTCAGGGATAGGACAGCACAGGACAATCCAGTAGCAGGGGACCCACAATGATCAACTAGTCCAACTGCCTGACCAATGTAGGGCTCACCAAAAGTTAAAACTTAATAATAAGGGCATTGTTCAAATGCCTCTTAAACACTGACAGGCTTGGGGCATCAACCACCTCTCTAGGAAATCCGTTCCAATATTTGGGCTTGGGGCTGGTAACGAAATGCTTCCTAATATCTAGTCTGATCCTTGGATGACACCGATTTGAACCATTCCCATGTGTCCTGTCAGTGGATGCCAGGAACCACTTCCCCTCCTCAGGGAAGGATATTCTTAAATGACAAAAGGAATAATAAAAGATCAATGATGTGAACTGTCCAATGCTGCCAGGCACGGAATTTAACAGAAGTGCAGTACCTTAAAGCTGTATTTATCTAAGAGAAAATACTCCAGGCACAATATCCTGTGTACCTTTAAAGTAAAACATGAAAGGGGAGAGGCTCTGTAATAGGAAGATGATATTTGTTTAACATTTTAGCAGGTTACACTGGTTGTTTTATAGTGAAACAATCTTTGAGATTATGATTAATTTCCATTTTCTCTAATTATGTTTTCTTCATTAAATATGTATTTTAAGTACAAATTAAATGATATGATTACTTCACTCTGTGAAACAAAAGGTTGTCTCCCCCACATAAATGTTCTTTCTAGAAAAAATAGTTTGTGTTCTATGAAACAAAATGGAAAGGAGCAAACGAAAATATGTTTAGATCTTCTAATGTTTCACATGCTATTAATTACAAATAATTTTTCACTTATGTATTTTCTTGTCACAAAATTTTCCTTGATGGTACAAAGAATTTTAATACTTCAGTTACCCAAAATCACAAATAACTTTCCAAAACCAAATTAAGAGCAAAATTGTGAAGAATATTAAAAATCCAAGCAAATAAAGAAATCAAAGCCATCTGAAAAACTGTAAACCATGCAATCATATAGTACCCAAGTTTTGTGCTACTATGTGTGAGATTATGCAAAATTT
The DNA here is from genome assembly GCA_013400135.1 of Rhinoptilus africanus. NCBI lineage: Eukaryota > Metazoa > Chordata > Aves > Charadriiformes > Glareolidae > Rhinoptilus > Rhinoptilus africanus. Next base: position 186,905 of record VXBO01014952.1, on the reverse strand, counting down.
CAGTGATTACATTTTTATCTGCTCCTCCCCAATTGCTGAAAAATGTAGACAATTCAAACAATCACTTCTGCGTGTGGCAAAACAAGAAGGAAAAAAAAATAATCTACCTGCTTGAGCTTGATTTTGTGGGAATGGAAAATTTTTCTTTAGGAATTTAGTGAGATGATGAAAGGAAATTTGATTACTGCATTGGGCTTCCCACCTTCTAATTATGCAACATTTCACAGTTCTTTTCTGACTGAAATCTGACATGGAGAACATCAAGAACAATGACCTAGTTTCCTGCTCTGCTCAATATGCACCATAATCACATCTTTTGATGAAAAGTACAGGTCATCTACATCCTGGAAGAGAGTGACACTCAGGATGAGTTGAAAGAAAAACACGGTTAAATGCATGACAGTCCCTTAAGGCATAGATGATTAGAGGCCTGCTAAAACACGTGTAACTAGGTGAAAGGGCGTAAAGCAGGCATGAACAAAAGCCATTGTGGATATGTAATTGGATTTCAGCCGTGAGTGCTCAGGCCTTGAAAACACATCCCGACTCTTTCCCACTGAGATCTAACAATGACCTCTTGGGCAAACTGCCTCAGTGCTCACTTGAGACACATACACTGTTAGAGCGTACTATTAAATGTAGCAGATTGACAGATACAACAATTGACAGAAGAACAATTCTGGCCTGCAGAATACAATGAATTAGTATCACCAGGCACAATAGCTTTACTTACCCATACATATATAAAACCATACAGTCCATGTACAGAGAAATATAGTCAAATAATGCATACAGAGAGACAAATGTGTATAAAAGCTTCACCAGGTTTTTGTGTGGTTTTGTGGTTGGGTGGTTTTTTGTTTGGCTGGTTGGGGTTTTTTTTATAGTGTAGTGATCATTCAAAAATATTTTACTGCTAACATGGGTTCCTTGAAGAGTAATTTCTGAGAAATAAATATTTGCTGTCATTCTTAGGCTGAGAAATACTACACCACCTTACAACCATTTAGTACGTGCTGTGAGAGAAGCAAATATCATGAAACCAGTCATTTATTTGTACTGTGGATGTTTTCTTATATGTATAATAAGTTTAAATACACCTACATATTAATAAGTCTCACTGCACCCAACCAGCACTAGAATGCCAAGTCAGTCACTTACAATAACTCCTTCCTTACAGCTGACTCCAGCGTTCCACCTCTGGTCACCTACTACCTTCTAACCACGTAGCCCTGTAATGCAGCATTGCCATTCCTAGTAACAGGCCCCAACCTTTGTACTGAATTTGCAAGGCCTCAGGACTGGTGTTTGCCAGGTTTGCCCTGTCTGAACTTTTCTTGGTGGGGCAGCAGCTTTGTTTTGCTTTGTTTCTACGACAGCGATTTCTCCTATTGACCAGGTCGCTATGGCTAATTTCTTTTGTTTATCTTTGCATAGGGCAACTATAGTTTTCTACAGATAGCTGTAACAAAGTAGTTTTTCTATCATAATGAGATATTCATGACTTTTACAAAATTATGTAGGATAAGTATAACAGCAGAGGCCTTGAGGATGGAGAGTCAGGATGCAATCTACAGGGGTAGATAGCATAGGATGGTAAGAGATGAGGTACAAGCTTGGTACTGGAGATCCCACAGCTATAAACCACTCATGAGAAGTCAGGAAATGTAGACCTGGAGCTGGACAAAATTGGCTTTAGGGGTAACAAAGAGTAAAACCCCCAGTATCTAATATACATAAAGCATGCTCTATGTAGTAAATTTGGATCCAATGTGACCCACAGCTACAGATCAAAACAAAAGATAAAGGTGTAAAAGTGTGTTAGTAAACTTATAAAAATGACCCAAAGTGGGTCTTAGGGGAGGCAAGAAGAAAGCATCAACGTCACCCTCACATTCATGCCAATGAAAGACTGGAGAGACTTATGACTTATGGTATCAACCTCTCCAGCAGTCGAAAACTACTGAATTTAAAAGCTAGAGAGCAACAGAATAGTGAGCATAACCTCCAGAGACAGAAACTAAGAACTACATTACAATTTTAATAGTGTTAGAGCCATTGTTATTATTATTGAGACTTCTGTATAAAAGTACTCTAACTATTATTCTTTCTTTTTCTGTAATAATTAGGTGTAGAATAATAACGTTTCTTGAATTAAACTATTAAGTTTTCCATTATACTAACAATTAATTCTTGGATTTGCTTATATATATTGTGTGCTTCTTCTTTACCCATGAACAAGATTTTGATTTCTTTTTGCTGAGTCACAATTTTGCCATCAGATGTCCTAAAAATAACAGTAGATTCAGCCTTAGCAGATAAAATTGTATTGCGTTTCTCTGATATATATTGCTTAACCTTTACTTTCATTTCCATGGGATCATGATTAATGGTGATAACTCCTTGCATTTCTACAGCAGAAGGAGCTTACAGTCTTGGTACCATTTTCATAGCAAAACTCCCAGTTGTCCATGTATTCCAAACAGAGTTACAAAAGATCACTCTTTGATCTGATGTGAGAAGCTGTAAGCTGATCTTGATCTCCAAAACCTGCATTTCATTTACTCACAACACTCTTTTTCCTCCTTCCTGTGTATTAACAAATACACAGCTAGTTGTACCTTTTAAAAAGCTTAATTAAAATTGGATATAAGTGTTCTTGCTCTTTAATATTATATAGCTTACGTGTACATGAGACAGTAGAATTGCACGAGCATGCATATTGGAACATCATCTTTAGGAGTCTGAGAACGACAGGAGTTTTAACCACAAACATCATGGCTAGCTATGCCATACCTGAAAACATTTGCAACCAGAAACTAACTTTCAGTATATGATTTTTCCATTTATAAGCTTACTATCTGAAAATATTAATTTCTCTGCTACCAGTATGTGCTACTCAAATTTCATTTTTGCATGTGTACACACATACATATGAACTCATTCTGCATTCATGATCCTTGATCTGTATAATTTATGATTTGGATTTCAAAATGCATTAAAAGTTGAAAGAAATACATGGAATAAAAGTAAAGATTTATATTTTAGTTTAATTTATTATAAAGTGCCATACCTACTTATATTATAAACCTACACCATTTATACCTCTGCAAGCAAATTTGGCATTCACAATGAGCTGATAATAAAATTCTTGATCAACCAAATATTATCTGTTGCAATCTATTGGGAAAGCTGACTTATCCTAACAAAATTCTGCTTATGTTTTTCTGGATGTTTCAAGTATAAATCAACAAAAATTTTATTATTTTGGAAATAAAAACTGAAGTCACATTTTACTTGGTCTCTTTGGATTTTGTTTGCATATATTTCCTTTACACTTACTGAAAGGCTTATCACAGACTTCCCTTTGGATCCTAAGTCAGGACACTCTTATTTTATTCTTTTTTTATTATTTTTAAAGACTTTAGGCATTTAAAAATACATTTGGATCATACGACAAACAACTATTCTAAAAAAATCAGTATTTATAAAAGGCCTTTTGTCTAATCTGTTCTAGCAGATCTTCAGTATTCTTCGTTTTTCTCTCTCCCTGTACCTCCTATGTGTGCAGTGGTCATGAAATCAAATTATTTGCAGTATCAAGTTCAAACAATTATTAGAGAATACAGCTAGATGCAAAGTACAATTTGGTTATGAAGATACTCATGAAAATGTTTAAATTATCAAAATTTATAATTAAATCATCATTACTTACTTTCTGTGTTTTAAGTCTAGCCAGAGACAGAGCATGCCCTTTTTGGTTTCAATCACAACAGATGTCAGCTGTGAAGTGGTCCAATTCTATGCAGTTACCTATCTAATAACTGATGACTTAACTACTGATTATCCAGCAAAAAATAGCTAACTTTATGTTTCTTAATGGGATTTATTATTCTAACCCATACAACTATTTTTTTAAACTCCAGATTTCATGTCTGTCTTTTTATTTTTACTTAGCTTACCACTCTCCACACAGCTCCCCCAAAACGCTAAATACTTTGAATTTAACATCACACTGCATGAAGAGGAGACTATATTCTTTCATTATGCACACGATTCATTTAAAGTTTGAGTTTTCTTTACAATTTTCAGTCTACAGAACTGAAGTGCTTCTAACAGACTTCACCGAAAAGTTAGGCCAAGATCAGAAAATATCCATGGACTTGACAGAGTACCATGAAGAAAAAAGGAATATGAAAGCACTGTATTTATGCATCCTTAACATTGCCTAATAACCAGAGAAATGAGCTGTTTGCCCTTCCTACATTCACACTACAAAGAAGTCTGCATCACAACAGTAACATCATAATTGGAGCAGACAGACTCACACAGGGCATAAAATGGAGTACTCTTCCCTGACTGTGATACTCCTGGTGCGGTAAAGTTCATAGCAAGGCTTATTTAAGAAAGAACTTGTTGAGAATGAAGTCATATTCCTAGCCATCTGTAAGAAACATATTTTTTTCTAAAGGTAATACTGTTTCCCCTCCCCCTCAACTGCAGAAACCTATCTCAAGGACCTGCAATAAGGATGCTGAGAGCAAAGAAAATCTTAGCAGAAAAATGAGTACAGATATGTATTACTCGTCTCAAGTATCTTTAGCTGTTACCTGCTAAACTCTTTTTTTGGTTTTGGGGTGGTTGTTTTTTGGTTTTGTGTTATTAAAATCCACATGCATGTTAATGCTACAGGCTACCCCAAGAAATCCTTTTGTACTCCCTAGGTAGGCGGTGATGTGTCTTGGATACCTTCTTGCAATTAATAGATGTAGGATCATACTACTAAGCATCATCTTTACAGGCTTCTATAATTTCCTGCTGTTCGTTGAATGTATGGACGTCAGAATGGCTGCCAGTCAAAATGACAGTCATCTGGAACACAGACATAACTAAAGGTCATGGTAACTCTGGCAGAAGGCAAGTTATCTACAGCAGAAGGATACAAAGCAAGGAACTCTTAGCAAGTTTTGCTTGCTATTGCTTTGATTAACAGTTTTCATATGAGAATGACTCCTGTATGATCCTTTAATATTAGAACTGAATAAATAGGATGATTTCTTGAAATATACAGTTCTGTGAAAATAGAAGAATCACCTTCAAGAGTATGGAGAACTGAGAGCCTCAAGAATTATGCTGACGCTTAGACACAGCCTCAAGGAGATAACTCAAGTGTGTTTAAAAATATAGCATAGGAAAGATCTGGACAATCTCATAGATATTTAAAGAACAAAACACTCCACCAAAAACCAGCTAAGATTCTGGAATCCTCTGTGCAACTCAGAAAGGGCTGTAAGATCTAGTCCTTTGAGATGAAGGATCCTCTTTTCTTATGGCCAGCTGCCCACACGCAGTCCCTGAATGAATTGACTCTTGAAGAGAGAAGAAAGTGAAAAAGCACACTCTGAAGTTTCATGATGATAATGGCAAGGGTGCTGCAACTAAAGGAACTGTAACTTGCCTTCTGAAGAAGTTTTTGAAAGGATTGAGTGAAGATGCTTCAAATGTCTCTGAAGGTTTCCGAGCATCATCAGTGTTTAAGTGAGACTTGAACAGACAGGCTGAGCTTTACTATTGTGATTATGTGAGACATAAATCAGAGTAGGTTGGAATCTATTCAAGGAAGAAAAGCCGTCATTGCTAGAGAATCAGAAGGTGCTCCATTACGGCTTATGTTGGAATGACATCTGACTTATGAATCTCCAGCTGTGAGGTCTAGATGCTCAAACATAAATTGCATCTTATTGGATGATTAAAAGTTTTTTCCTTGTAGATTTCAATACCAATCAATCAATGAGATAAGAAAAATTGACTTGATTCTGCCTATGAGATGACCGTCAATCATAGTTAACACCCTCATGAAGACACATAAAGCTAAAGGAAGGACCTTGAACTGACAGTGATCCTTAGCCAGATACAAAAGGAGATGATAATAAAGGACTGGTTTCATCTCTATATGACAGCACACTCCTTTGCCACTCAGTCACACACCCATTGCCCTCTCTGAACAGTGGCAACAATACTAATATCACCACTTGAGCTTGAAACTATAAATAGGAGATTTCAATATTTTTAAGTTTCATGTGACTTACCTACACTACCCTTTCCCTTCAGTCCCTGAGAACTGTCACCACAAAAATCGCTGCCTTTGTAATGCGCCGGAAGTTCCCGGGGCAGGGGAATGAAAGCCTCACTCAACTTAACCGGCCTCTTAAAAAGAGCTCTGAAAAAACCATGGATCACACAGCGTGATGCAGCAACAAACGAACTGCAACTTGAAGTCACTAGCCACTAGTTCCAGTGCAAAGACATCTTATGCTATTTCACTTCAAGATGTTAGGCCAGCCTGGTTTTGAATGGAAAGGAGAGTCAGAAAGTAAGGGAAAGAGGTGTAGAGAGTGACGGCAACACCCAGCAGACAGGCCATTTGTTTACAAGAAGAGCTGAGTTTGCTTGTTCTCTCTTTCCCTCTGTTGGCAACCCATGTTTTTTAGTCTGAAGTTTACATCTGTTGCCAGTTCCTTGCCATATTAAGTACCAGGAGACAAGATAAAGAGAAGAACAAGTTCAAAAGTCATCATCATACGAATAGAAATAACTGTGACTATGGAGCAAGTAGCCAAAAAAGGAAAATAGCAAGAGACTAAGATTTAAGGAAGGCAAGACTGAAATACGTGACCTAGGAAGAGTGGTGTCTAACATCTTTCTTTAACACTGCTTTGGTACCTGAGGCCCAGAGGATTACAATTTTTATAAAGAGTTTCAAAAATCATCGAGGAAAATACAGATTTGTAAATCCAATATTCAGCGCTAGCCAAGGAAATAAAGAACAAAATTAGTGAAGAGTGATGGTATATCTGGGAAATGTCACCATGGCTTTTGTCAAACACTGTGCTTCAGTAAACTTTTGGAGTTACTGAAAGGGTAATTACATTGTTTCCCCAAAGATGACTCACTTGATGTTGTCTCCATGGCCTTTCCAAGGGCTTTTCCCAAAGCCTGTCAACAACTTCATGCAGAAATTAGGCAGTCATAGAATGGTCTTTCACAGAGAAAAAATTTGTTAAAAACCCAGAAGCTAGAAATATTAGTAAACTGTTGGTTGGTTTCAGCACTGATAGAAAGTCACCAGCAGAGTTCTGGAATGAGCTGTGCTGTCACACATTCACTGACAATCTGAAAAATGGTAATACCAGTAGAATAAGAAAGTTTATTAATGACAGAGATCTCTTTCAAAATAGTAAAGACAAGATTCCACTGTGGAAAAAAATGAAGATCTTATAACATGGAGTGACCAGCAGCTGAAATTTTATATAGACAAATATTAAATGATGCACAAGACAAAAGTAATTCTAACTCCACACATAAAATGATGTGCTGTTAACTAAGGGTACCCCTGGCATCCTGAAAGATAATGTGACAAAAGTTTAACCTGAGCACTAAGTACAGTCAGGAAGTAAAATAAACATCATGAATTAAGAGGGAAACAAATGAAAACAAAATAGAGAACATCACTTTGCTACTGCATAAAATCTCATCCTGAATACTGCATGTAACTTTGGTCATCCAATCTAAAAGAGTGAAAAAGATGACTTTAGTAAGGCTTTTGGTATTAGTAAGGCTTGGGAACCTATGAAAGTCTCACAGGAAACCCTGGAAAACATTCCCGAACTTAAAATGTTATGGGAAAGGGTCAGAACTGGTTGGACAGCATAAGTAGTTAGTGTTTTCAACTTCAGATTTGAAGGACGCATAGAAACATTTACAATTCCTTTCATGGTTATTTTATTTTTTTTTTTTTTTTAAACAAGCCCTATGTTGAACTAACAAGCCTGATATTTAAGCTTCTGCACTGAAAAGTCCGCAAGTACACTGGAAGACAGGTCTGGAAAGCAAAGCGATCTCGATGAATTGGAGAGATTGCCTCAAAAAAAAAAAAAAAAGGCAACACAAAGAACCTGAAAAGTGTCATTAAAAAGGGCACTACATTTAGAAAGGTGTAATACACTGCTCAGTTACAGACTGAGTGACAGCCAGCCAGGCAACAGCTCTTTAGAAGAGGATCTGGCTGTCATAATAGAACATGAGCTGAATGCACATCATCAGTCACCTCTCTGAAAAAGTCAGACATCGTAATAAAGTGTACATAGTAGTCTGCAACAGATGGGGAGAGATTTTTCCTCTTTAATCAACACTTATGAGACCTTAACTGCAAAACCTTGACAATTTTTGACCTGAATCTTCAAGAAAGATATCAACCAACTAGGGACTATTTCCTGTAAAAAATATTAATGTCTATAGTCGATATTATTTAGTTCTCAGAAATATAAGTGAAGGAAAAGTACGAATCATGTCAGTATTCATATTGGTTTTTTAGCAATAGCAAGTTAGGATACATTAAGCTGTGTAATATATCTAGCCATAAAGAGAAAACAAAAAAATTAATAAAGCAATGATGAAAGGTCGGTCAGTATGGGGTGAGGCGGATGTTTGAGGGAGTCAGCAAAGACTTGACTCTGTTCACCATCCCACAAATTCGTGTGTAAGTTCCATTCCACTGTTACCTTACAGATGGCACATTGTTTTGGACCCAAGTTCAATGCAACATGCTCCCTTTCTCCAAGGGCATTGAAGTGACCGATATAGCGTCACTGAAAGCACCTATTTTATTCACACCTACTTTATTTCCAGTGGAGCAACGCAGAACAAAACACCAACTGCAGCTCTGCAATCAAGATTTTTCCTTTAATACTGTAACCTTTTCCACTTTGTAGTACATAAAGTTCTAAAGACAAATTAAGCTTAATTGCAATGAGGCTGTGACACATTAAAAAAAAAAAAAGGCCAAGTCAGCCTTAAATTATTTTGAACTTGCATGACATTGATTAACAAATAATTTGTGCGTCAGATTTGATTGTTTTCCTGCTGATAGCTGATTATGTAGTATCTCTGAGTTACAACACACTCCAAGGGTCTGTACTTCAATGCGCTTTCTTTGTAAAATTGATCAGCAATAACTCCACCTCCAGGGGTAGAATGCAGTGAAAAAAGAAACAAACAAGAATAATTCAATGAAATTCACAGTGTTATCCAACTGTGACAGATTTTAGTTCTCCTGATTTCATTACAGGTTTAGCAACAGGAAAAAAAAAAAAAAAAGAAAAAAGAAAAAAGTAATGCTAAGACAATATTCAGGTTTCTTCTTACAATCACAGAATAATTCAGGTTTGAAGGGACCTCCAAAGGTAGGTCAATAGTTGAGCCTGTGGTTCAAAGCAATCAACAAGGAATTCAGGCCAAATTGGGCAGGGCTTTGTCCACTTAGGTCATGATGGAGCAACTAAACCTGGAAATTGCTTCCAGGCACATGAAGGACAAGAAAGTCATCACATGTGGTCAGCATGGAGTTACCAAGAGGAAATTATGCTTGACCAACTTGATGAACTTCTGTGATGAAGGTACTGGCCTGGCAGATGAGGGAAGAGCAGTGGATATTGTCTACCTGGACTTCAGTAAGGCTTTTGACACGTGAAGAATGAGACTGGGTATGACAAGGCAGCATGCCTGTAACGTCACCAATGCAATGTTGTTGGACTAAAATGATACAAGTTTTCGTCAGGAGCACTTTTGTCCTCTTCAATACTAGAACAGCTTGGCTAGTAGGTATGTGTTGAAAAGTGACAGACATCAAGAAATGTAGAAGTACCATGTAAAGCTGAAGTCTGGCAGATGATGAGGTTTTTAGTTTTTGTTTCACAGCCACAGGTGACTAGGAAACTGAGCACAAACCAGTTTCAGATTTATTTACTTTTTTTTTAAAATTTTTATTTTTTACATTTCAGAAGTTCTGCTCTGCAAAACACTGCCAAGCTCCCTTAATGACTATGTTCTATATGCTGAATAGGTTAAAAGCTAAGACATTAATATAAAAGCTTTGGCAATAGTAAGAGTTTATGCATACAGTAATTTCTACGCTTTAGCNATTTATCAACGGCAATCTCGAATCTGCAACTGTCGCTCTCAATAAAATAACTAATTTCGAATATTTGTGCATCTGATTCAGTGAAAGTCCTTCGGTGGGACTCTGATAGTAGATCAGTGCAAGTCCTGGGACTCTGACAGACAAATATCGAAAATATAGTCCTCTTAACGCGACAGAGCCAGACAAAAGTAATTATGTTCGAAGCTGGACAGTCTTAAAACCAAACTAGAAGTATGTCACGTTTAACTCAGAAGTAATAAAATAGAACGAGTATCTGATTTTCTACCAAGCACCAATGGGTCTTGGTAAATGCGCACCTGTTGTATTAAATTGGAAAAAATGAATAAAAAAACCTATAAATGCGTGCATCTCATTGGTAAGATCAAATAACTGTTTATTCACTGATCCTCACTAAAAAGACACTAGTAAAAAATGAAGAGCAGAAATAGAAGAGACTGTTAATGTCAAGTTGGTTTTGTTTTGGTTCCACTACTACTGCTATTATTTTTGTTTGTTTTCCAATACCAGGTGCTTTAACCAAGTTTGTTTGTGTCTCAAGGAAGGACTTAATACCTGCCAATAACACACCCAAGATCATCTTTTTGTGCAACTCTCTTTTGCCTGTTGTTAAGAAACGTAAGTTGTCCTCACAGTAGAGTGAAACGAAAAAAAATTATGCTTGGCGCCAATCCAGAGTTCAACATTTGCTTTTGTATCACAGGAAATGATATTTTTACATTTAATAATTTTTTTCAAGAAACATTTCAAAATGTAGATATGACATAATAAAGGAGATTTATTCTGCTTATATTCCTGCCCATTATTCACTTTTAAAAAGAAAAACACAAGGTTCTTTATGAATTACAAATCTAGATTATGATACTAAAAAAAAATAAATACATCGAGACTACCCTAATGTTATTAATTCTAAATATGGATCTCTAATGTCATTTCCAAACTACTTAATGCTCGCTTTATCACCATCACTGTCTATTTGGTAGACATTTTTATTAGCTAAATAAAAAAGTGTTTGAATTACATCTATGGATATACTGAGCCTGCATAAAAAGGTTACAGCTAGGTTTAGAGAGTTAGATTTATTCTAATGATTTCAATAAAAGCTTTAATAGCACATTAATTCTCTAGGGATTTTGCATATTACTTCTTATGAGAAATATATTTGAATCTGGTGACCATCTGGCAGCCGCACAAAAGACTAATTTTGTCATTTTGATACTAATGTTCAGAGGTTTTTATTTAAATTAAACATTTTTTTTCTAAGGAAGATACAACACAGGAATATATATCAAGGAGAACAAAAATCATGTGAAATGATAGCATAAAATATTTCTTATTTTTCCAATATACTCCATATGATCCAGGAGATCATAGTGCAAGCATATATCAATTTTGTTTCTATTACTACAAATTGTCCATTGTTATAAAACACTGCTCAGAAGTCCTACTATCAAAACATTTGTTGTAGAATTTTCTCTTTGTCTCAGTGTTTCTGTACAGAATAGCACTTCTCCCTTTTTATTAAAAACATTTTTCATTCTGTGATTGCAAAAATAATCTAAAAACGTGAACCAAGGGCAAATATGAATATGTAGAAAGTCTCAGAAAATGGCTTGCAGTGATTAATTCTGCCCATTATGCATCATCACAGACCTCTGGACTGCGATATTAGCATTTTCCTGCAGCACCAAAAATGTACTTTTGTTAGAGAAATCAACACTCTGAATGTCAATAATATTCACTATCTTTTTTCTGTCTCCCTGTTTCATTGTATCTGATTCAGACCATACCACTCTATAACTGTCAATAGAAAGTAAATTCAATGAATTACAAGCCACATATAGACTGAGCAGTTTTCTGCCTCAGGTGGAGGCACTAGGATTCAGCTTACAACCAGGAAGCAAGAATTTAAGGTTCCCTCAGGCCTTGAGAATGTAGAAGATTAAGTTGTGAAACTAACTACAGGTTGTCTGAATTCTCATACATGCAGGGCAGTGGGGGGAAAAGAAAAATCAGTGTAATTTTGACAGTTTTTAGCTGCTAACACCCACAGAACTCTATAAAGAACACAATAATAATAATGTAATATTACTGGTCTAATTATTGAAAGCTAAGATTAAATTTGCATTACTAGATATGCAGTATAAGTGTCTTATTCAGGAAAAGTAAGAACGAAGAGTATTTCTTTAAGGTGAACAGAATTAATTCTGTTTCAAACTGTCACGAAGCTATTCATGATCTAAAAATATGCTGGAACAACACTACAGGGGTTAAAAACACTATACAAGTCTTTGGTCCCCATGTGATGAAACTGTCCAATAGTGAATTGCAAATAAAACTTGAAGACAATAATTAAATATTTAAACCATATCTTTGAATATTGCTTATGTCTGTTGAAACTGTCATATAATTTTGAAAAAAACTGATCTGATTGTTCTTTGGTTTATGGAAGGTAAAATCATTTAAATACTAATATCATGTCTTTCTAGAAGAAAATAATTAGGATCTTAAAGATATTCTTTATTTTTAAACACTCATTTCTAAACTATTTGAACAAGGAGATCAGTCACATTAAAGTCCAAATTCTAGTGGCAAACTCAGTTTAGTGACATATTTACAGGTAAGCCTTAAAATTAATGCAGAATGCCATATTTTTACTGTATTTTTAAAAATTTGTATAAAAATAGTTTTTTAGCCCCTCTTCTGTGAAATTCTGTTTGTATAATCCAATACCTTTAGGAATCATAATTATCATTTTACAGAGCTTAAATGAAAAGTTCAGGGGTTTTCATTTAGAACAAACTTTTTTTTCTAAGGAAAATACATCACAGGAACATCTATCACAGAGAAAACAAGTGTAATAATATTTGATTTTTTAAGTTCTTTAAAATTGTCTGTAATCACACTGTTAAACTTAAAATGCCACAAAGATAAGCTTAAAAATTCCTATGTCTGTAGGATGTGAAATGAATGTCTAGTAGCTGAGAAATTTTTGAAACACATATGTGAATACCTAAAATATTCCCAACGTTTAAATCACTTCGCTAATCAGAGAATCATTTAGGTTGCAAACAACCTCTGGAAGTCACCTAGTCCAACCCTTGACTCACCAGATTATCAAGTTTGTCATATTTCAAGGGGTTATATTAAATTTCAATAAGGCTAGTGCTGCAATAAAGATACCACCTCCCTCATTATTTCATCACATCAAATTCAGGAGTTGTATTTTGATTGGCCTAATTAAAAGAACATGGATTGAAAGTAATTCTTGTGAAAACACAGACTGTTAGCAACATAGGTGCAATAAAAAAATGTTTCAAATCTTAAGTGGTCTTTGTAAGAAAATTCTTCACCAAATATCTTTGAAACAGCAATCAAGAGATATATGCAGTATATCCACAGGACTCAAACTGACAAAAGGAAAGAAGTTCACAAGCAAAAATGACCAAACAAGTGTTTCTCAAATGTCTGAACATCATTCAGATTCAAAGGATTGCACGGAAACTAGACACACACCTTTTAGATAAGGTAGCAGAAATGCTACTGATACTAAGGAGTTAATAACTGGATAATATAGAAAAAAAATATCATTTGTAAGCATTTAGAGTTTTACACAGAGAATTGAAATAGCTTCTGCTGAGAGATACCATGAGGCAAATGTTATCTACTAGTAAGTCTATGTAAAAACAGGGAAGGGGAAAAAAACCACCTAATTACAGAGAAAAACAATGCAGACACCAAAATGTTTCAAAATATCTAAGCTACAATTAAAAAGAATTATAATTCAGGATGCTGTTGATTTGACAGTCTGATCACATCAAACGGTACTAAGAATTATATTAACTGTGTGAAAGACTGAACTAAAAAAACAACACTCACACTCGGCCCGTGTGCTTACTCCGCATGAGTGCCGCCTTTGCCTTGGAAAAAAACCACCAACCAACAAACAACTAGTGGAAGCACAAATATATTAACTGTAGGCAACGTCCTAACTAAGGCAGCTTCTCAAACTACTTTGTTGTGTGCGATTTGTGTCTGAATTTCATTAAGACAAAATCTTAAACGAACTTTTTCTGAGCATTCAGTTGTTTGTCCACAGACCCAATTCGATCCTGCACGTACAAAGCATCTGCAAAAGTCAGCCTTCTCTACGGTTACGATACGTGTACCAGAAGATTTAAAATACATTCATGACAAGGCTTTAATCAAGAGTGCACTTCTGAAACAATCTCCAGTCATCTCCTCTTAGTCTGCTTTGGAGTGCATCACAGAGCAGATAAATTCAGTTCTTTCGGGATGAAACTAAGCTGGAAGGTGTTCTCCAGCCAGTACAACAGTAACAGGCATTCAGCTAAAGAAGCAGGTTACAACTAGGCAACAGTAAAAACCCTGGAATATACACATAGCATAGACCTCAGGACCCTAACACCAAATGTTTTGCATTATGAAGCTACTAGTGGTGCACTGCACTACTAATGCTAATGTAAACAAAGCCCAATTTTTTCTTTTAAGCCAACCAGGGGCAATACCAGGATCCTGTCCTATCTCTCTCTCATTTTGCCACCCTCTGAGATTCTGCTCACATTCTGTAGACGTGAGTTTCTGCAAGATCTCCACGCGAACTCAAGAAAGGTGTTAAACACACAATGTATTTCTCAGCTTTACTTAAAATCCCTAGATTTGCCTTCAAGCAGCTTCTACATTTTGACTAAAGAAATAAATTAGACTTTTTATCTTCTTGACTTGTACTTTGTTGCCAGGTACTTATGCTAATAACTAAAGACGGTGAATGTTGCTTACAAGAATGACTTCTGCAGAGAGACTAAAATCCGCATGACAGAAACTCTCCATTCACAGTCTGTGAACTCCAGGACAACAGAGGTCCTGTACCTTGCAAAACAGAACAGCCATAAGAGAAGAATAAGAGTTTCAATGAAGTTCAGAGAAAATGTAAATTTCTTACTTCCAGAGCTTCAAAATTCCCATGTCCTAACATGATCTGTTGTTTTCTTCTGCCCATTTCAATAGCAAATTTGAAATAAGAACTGATTAACAATGAATGAACTCCTCCCAAGATGTTTTCCTCCTTAGGAGGAAATAAGAGTTTCCACTGTAATGAGCTGGTCTCTGTTTTAATCTTTCGTACCAACTAGAGCCACCTATCTCGTTACTGATGTTTATGGCCTCTGTTTATGCCTCACTTCAATTCTAAACGCTTCACCACGGTGCACTGGTGATATCTGTGATTATGCGTATGTCAGAAAGATTAGTAAGCAAATTATGTTCCAGTGACAACTTATTAAATGATTAAATTCTTCACCAAGTTAAAAATATTGCCTTTTGTCATAATGATGAAAGTTACCACCTATGGGGAAGAGGAGGAAAACCACGCTGGGAAATGTCATCCTACTTAACTGCCACCCGGAAAAAGGAGGGATGATCATCCTAACAGGTGATTCCTCTTTTGAAAGGCACGAAAACTCAAAAGGCACGATGACCCCTTCATGATTTTACTGTTTAAATAGTAAATTACCTGCAATGTTTTAGGCTCCATTTTCCCTATTTTCTCAGCAAAACAACTGGAAGAAATTAAATGCCTTTCTACATCCAGGAAAAATAGCTTCTTCACCATCCCTCCCCCTCCCTAAAGTGGGAGCTTGTGCTGTGGTTCCTCCTCTGGGCACATGCATCAGCTGAATTACTGCACAGCTCGTAATGCACAGCTGCTTCTTTTAACCTAATGCAGGAGTTAATATAGCTCTGGGACACAATGAAAGGTTCAAAGAGAAGGCCTTTGAGAGCAGAAATGTGTAAATAGCTTCACGTAGATCTATTAACTCCTTAAACAATTTACAAGTGGTAATGAAGAACAGGATGCCCCACATTGTTAGCCTCTAAAGACCAAATCTGTATATTGTTTTGTGATTTCAGCTTTGATACCATCCCTCCAACATGAACACCCAGAGAGCTCTGAAAATCAACTGCGAAAGACATGAGTTTTACATTACGTGGTACAATTACACTTGATAAAAAACACTGAAAAAATGTCAAAAAAATAAAAGAGACTTTCTTTCTTCTCTAAACCAGCAGAGTCCATTAAATAGAAAGTGAAAGAAAATGGACTCCAATTACTAAAGAACAGGTGATCTGGTTTATGATCTGGAACAAGTTAAGGTTTAATCTGGGAATTGTTTTACTTAATCAAAGTCAGATTTTCTTGAGATGATAATTTGATCAGAGGGGAAGTTTCATATAGTACATAGCTTTTCATTATAAGAAAATTGCAGTAAATCGTAAGAAATGTTTTCAGGCACAAAGGTTATTATAGTGATGTGATTAAATGTTTCAACAACTAGGAGGACTTGCAAACATATATTTATGTATATCATCTTTTAAACACTACTTGATACACTCAGTGGAAATAGCATATTTCTCTTTGATGTACATGCAACATTGGGGAAAAAGTTCCTAAAAAGTGTTACAGTATTTTTGTACACAGATTTGGTTTTACATACAAATTTAATGAAATTCAACCATAGGGAAAATAACACTAGCATTTAATTTAACCAAGTGTCATAAAAACAGCCACCAGATTCTCTTCATATCATAATAAACAGGCAGAAAAAAAGAACTGTATTTAGCATAGAAACACACTGAGATTTCCTAATGATAACTGCTAAATTTAATTTTTTAATTTTGTTCTTACATTATTTCCAATAGTTTGACCAGTCATACCTTAATTTTATTTTCTTTAGAGCCAGACTATAGTCTCTCCCCATATGTGTGAAGGCACAATGAACTAAAAAGGTGTCTGGTCACATTTATCCAAACTATTTTATTCTAGTTCACTTACTGTTTCCAAAGATAAAGTTTGGATTAAAAAAAAAAAAAACAAAAACCACAACATTTATATATTTCTGTTTATTTGGATTTAGTGCATGACAAAAAGAGGAGAGAGAGGCCACAAAGCTTTGTAGCACAGGCACAACTTCTGAAACGTAGCAACTTTATTCAGCCTCAGGCAGCTTCTAATGTCTGCAATCCACCCAGGGTTATCACGTTTTAAAAATCTGGAAGGGCAGCTTCTGCTGCCCAGCTATCAAAACATCTACTTTCTCCTAAAAACAGGTAAATAAAATAGCAAGGCCTATAACCAAAAAGGCTAGAGAGGAACTAACTTTTCGGTTTATGGCATTAAGCTTTCTTTGGGGAAAAAAAACAAATAATAAATTTATATGCAGCACATCTTTAACTGGAAAAAAAAAAAAAAAAAAAAGCCAAAATCTGTGCAAGGAATAGGAAGCAAACCTGCAGCGACATTATTTCTTTTGCTTTATTTGCATTTATGATATGAATGTACTCTCCTCTGGCTTTGTGAAACTGTTCTTCCTGTGACTTTGTGATTAAACACTGTTTCAGGAACCGAGTTTATGCTGCTCAAATCCATCATGAAGGCAATGCAACAGTGCAGAAAACTGCACGGTTCCCTGCCTCCAGCACTCTTCACTGGTCTGTTTACAAAAGAACATCTGCGTTATGTTACAACCTCTTCACTTGTACCCTTTCCAGGGAGCCTGGAACAGTGCTAACAGTTACCCATTAAATAAATGAAGAGTAAAATGTAGAGATGATTGCTGCACGAAAAAGGGCTGGCCAACCTGACAAGCTCTGTCTAAACCATTCTTCCTCTGCATCCAGTGATGAGAGAGGCAACTGAACTCAGCGTTTCAGTGCATGTTCTATCTCGTAAGAATACTGTCAAATGTAAGGAATGAGAAAAAATTCTTTAGAAAACACTGGACATTTATGCAAAGTCAAATTCGGCATAGAGGCAGAGAAACAACCAGCGATGTGACAAGCAAGTACTAGATTTTATTTCCTAGTACAACAGATGAGCATGAACCATGTGTTGATCTGATGTCTAAAACCTCTTCCCACTTTCGAAGGTTTATGGGTGATATTTTTAGAAGCAAACAGTGCCATGTTTTAAAAGAACAGTTAAACTTTTGCCCTGCATACTGTTGCAAGGTTTAAGTATTAAGAAATTTAGACTTTTTACTCACACATAGGCATGCGACAAGCTGACTGATGTAGACCCTAAGGTTCATGATAGTTCTCAAGAGGTCTTAGAGATTGCCTGCTGAGTTGAAAGTTGTGTTTAAAAGATTGTGTAAGGAGTCTGTTAAGTGTCCTGTAGATGTAGTCATAGTGTCAATGTTCACATGCTAAAGGAGTCCAATTTGAGCTAAGGATAGGAAGGATCATGATCTTGGTTTTGACTGTTTGACTCTTCTTAACTGTTTTTATATAAAAAAAAATAAATGAATGCAATTCAACTGCTGAACCCTTGTTCTTTTTATCCAATATACTTCAAATCTACATACATCTTTCTTGGATCAAGTAGCTGACAAATCAGCATGCTAATCTATGTTAATCCCTTTCACAATGTACGGCAGGTATATTAATACCTACCTTGATTCTTGCTGAGATCACACTTTAGGACTGAATATTTTGTCTCTATTTACTTCAAAGTAGCATTAAATTTGTATGGCATTTCAAATTTTTTAAACATCTCCAACTAAATTATTTAATTTATATTTCCAAAATTTTAAAACATTAGCCTGTTAGACATCAGTAACCCTTCCTATTGCAAACAGATACAAATGGTTACATATATGAGAAGTTCACTGCCCACCTGTCAGAGTCAGCATTGGTCATTCCAGTTTTATTTTACTTAATGAAAGCTAAGAGGAAAAGTTGATCTTCAATGAGCTAAAATACATTTTGAGGTGTTTACATTGAAGATAGAAAGATCCTAAAAAATTTAAACTAATTTAGGCAGTGCACTTAAAAGCTTTAAATTACGGAGGAGTTAATACACGCCATGCAGCATATCCTTGGAGCTTGCTTTTTACATGATGAATCTCAGCTATCAAATGAGCCCCAGTGCCATTTTTGCCACAGGACACTTTGAAAGCTTTTTTATTCTATAATAACTTACTGCAAACTCTATCATATTTCCCATACTAAGTAAAAATTCCTGTAAATAGAATTGCTTCTGTCCTTCCCCTTTAACATCACCTTCCTGAAACCTGAGATTTGCACAACTTAACATATGTGTGGTGGTTTGGTCCTCCATTTACTGTTCTCCCCAATGGCTCTTTTAATATGAAGCTCCTGTTTATTAATACACCAAAGTGAGTTAATTAAATGAAGTGCTGCCGCTAATTTATTATGTAAATACCTGGAGGCTTCTATCTACCATGATGTCCAACACCAAATCTATGGTATTGCTAAAGAAAACTGAAAGGAATCGTAATAATTTTCAGAAAACACTAACATATCTTTAAGATAACCTAATTATTTTTTCCCGTATATATAGACTTCACTATG
>VXBO01014952.1:131746-141782 GCA_013400135.1 Rhinoptilus africanus | reverse complement strand
ATCTTTCCAGATGGGAAAAAAAGGGAATGAATTTCTCAAATTAGTAAAACCATTTATTACATTTAGTGGTTCAGGGATACCAAGGACTTTAGCGCATTTTTAAATGTATGAATATCATTTTACATGTTTTAAACCTTTATTTCCCAGTATTTCTAAATTTACCTAAAAATTACATATTGATATTTTGAGATTTTTTTTTAGCTCCAATATTTATTATCATTCAGACTGAACACAGATGAAAAGATGCTAAAGTGAATCCTTGTCATAGACCTTTATGTTCCTCTGTTTCAGTTTTGTCAGATTTCCCCCTTATCCACCGCTATGAAGTATTATCCACTGCTACTGAGATCCATAACACGTGGGAGGAGGAAGTAGCATCTTTGATTTGAGTACCTCAGTTCCAGAATATGTTTAAACCTTGCAGTCCCTTTCTGAAAGCATCTTAGATATGTCATCAACTATTTATCCAGTCATATACCCAATCTTTCACTGTTCTACCTTTAAAGATTTTTATATGCCCTATCTCTTACCTGTTTGTACTCTTTCAAAGCAATACCGTATAAAGTGTCATTTACCTAGGGTGTTAGAAAGTTTTTCATGCTTTTTGCATCTTTCTTCTGATTTTTTCTTCTTTATCATATGAAACTTAAATTGCTTCTCTTTACTTTCAAAGCTCATTCACAGACTCTGTATTTTAACTATCAATCATCTCAATTTTCATTTTAGAATTTGAAAATTTCAAAACAATGAAGGTATTCAGGAAGAGGGAAGGTAATTTTCCTATTTAAAGCTTGCAAAACTTAGAAATAAATATCAATTATGCCCAAACTGTGGCACAGCTATGCACTAATTAGTAGCATTTATCTTAAAGCACTAACAATGTTCCTCTGTTAAATGTTCATAAACCTGTATTTACGACGAATAAATTTAGGATCACTCTAAATAATACCATCCTCCACTCTAAATAATACCATCCTCTCTCAATATATTCTTAGTACATTCCCAGCACACCCCCTCTGTTTTAAAAAGAAGTTTCAGGGTATATAAACCTGGCAAATACCAAAGATATTGCTTTACATAGATAATTCTTCACATTGTAACCCAGTTGCACACAGTTCTTCAAGGAACCATCAGCTAGAGAAAATGGTGTGTGTCCTATGAGATTAACATCAGAAAAAAGTATGAAGTCACCGGGTGAGGAAAGATTATAGTCAGTTTTGGCTGGTTTTGGTTTTTTTGTGTTGGTTTTNACAAAAGTATATCATCTGGAATTCACCATCTTGAAAACACTCCACACCAAGAGCCCAATCCTGATAATTTCACTAATATTACTTAGATTTGTAAAGATTTCTCTGTGTGTCAATAACGGCTTTCAGAACAAGTCTGTACTAGCTAGTAAACACGTATTTTATACTGAGAATTTAATTTTGTAGTTTCTTGGGAAGTGTCAGCATTGAAATACTGTTAAATTCAAAAACTGATCTTGCTAGAAAAGCAGCCTGATTCCACACTGATCTTCCTTAAAATAAATAATCTTCCTACTAACATTTCTTCTACTTTTTCAGAAAATAAATAATTCAAATATTTTCTACTTTTAGCACAGAAGTGTAGCTATTTTAGTGGAGGTGAGGTTCAATTATAACTACTGAATCACCAAAACATGAAAATAAGCAATATAACTGCTATGGCTGTTCAACATATCAAGTTTACTGAACTTGAACCTTACGGTAACAACTGTAATACAAGGTGGAGAGCACTGCCTTTGCTATCACGTTTTAAGCACAAACACATTGCAGTGAAGCTACCTCCTTCTAAAGACAGACATACAAAATGTGCAAGTATTTTGCCTGCGACAGCCGTAAAACTTAACTGAGACCTCATAGCACAGAATGAAGTGATCTCCCCAGATGGATGATGACCTCTGCCAAATTTTCTTCTCAGTCACTACTTTCCTCTGTCAACAAATTGTCTCACCAATATCAGGGAAGGGTGATTCAGGCTATCATTTACTCAGAGAAATACTGTCGCCTGAAACAGAGCAGGTATCATATGTCTGGAACTCGGCACATCTTTCTGGATGTCTACAGGCCTTGTTTAACATGGCCCAGGTTTTAGCTTCTACTCTCCCCAATGAACTGTCAAGTGTTTTTTAACAGATGGTAGCTGCATGGCATGCTGTCATAACAAAATAAATCCAATTCCCTGTAAAACAAGCCTGTCTGATTTTATCTTTCCAGATGGGAAAAAAAGGGAATGAATTTCTCAAATTAGTAAAACCATTTATTACATTTAGTGGTTCAGGGATACCAAGGACTTTAGCGCATTTTTAAATGTATGAATATCATTTTACATGTTTTAAACCTTTATTTCCCAGTATTTCTAAATTTACCTAAAAATTAGATATTGATATTTTGAGATTTTTTTTTAGCTCCAATATTTATTATCATTCAGACTGAACACAGATGAAAAGATGCTAAAGTGAATCCTTATCATAGACCTTTATGTTCCTCTGTTTCAGTTTTGTCAGATTTCCCCCTTATCCACCGCTATGAAGTATTATCCACTGCTACTGAGATCCATAACACGTGGGAGGAGGAAGTAGCATCTTTGATTTGAGTACCTCAGTTCCAGAATATGTTTAAACCTTGCAGTCCCTTTCTGAAAGCATCTTAGATATGTCATCAACTATTTATCCAGTCATATACCCAATCTTTCACTGTTCTACCTTTAAAGATTTTTATATGCCCTATCTCTTACCTGTTTGTACTCTTTCAAAGCAATACCGTATAAAGTGTCATTTACCTAGGGTGTTAGAAAGTTTTTCATGCTTTTTGCATCTTTCTTCTGATTTTTTCTTCTTTATCATATGAAACTTAAATTGCTTCTCTTTACTTTCAAAGCTCATTCACAGACTCTGTATTTTAACTATCAATCATCTCAATTTTCATTTTAGAATTTGAAAATTTCAAAACAATGAAGGTATTCAGGAAGATGGAAGGTAATTTTCCTATTTAAAGCTTGCAAAACTTAGAAATAAATATCAATTATGCCCAAACTGTGGCACAGCTATGCACTAATTAGTAGCATTTATCTTAAAGCACTAACAATGTTCCTCTGTTAAATGTTCATAAACCTGTATTTACGACGAATAAATTTAGGATCACTCTAAATAATACCATCCTCCACTCTAAATAATACCATCCTCTCTCAATATATTCTTAGTACATTCCCAGCACACCCCCTCTGTTTTAAAAAGAAGTTTCAGGGTATATAAACCTGGCAAATACCAAAGATATTGCTTTACATAGATAATTCTTCACATTGTAACCCAGTTGCACACAGTTCTTCAAGGAACCATCAGCTAGAGAAAATGGTGTGTGTCCTATGAGATTAACATCAGAAAAAAGTACGAAGTCACCGGGTGAGGAAAGATTATAGTCAGTTTTGGCTGGTTTTGGTTTTTTTGTGTTGGTTTTTTTTTTAATATTAGTTACTGAGGAGTCTAACAGACTCTCTGCCTTTCTCTTTATTTAACAGAGGGTTTGAGAACATCAAGGATGCTTCAACCACCAGATATGTCTGTGGTACAGAGATAGAGGATTCTCAGTGGATGCAACTTAGCTCTGGAACTTCCTGACATGCCATGCTGCTATATACTGCAAAACTTATGTATTCTCAGGCTTTTCTGCAGAAATAGTTGAAGAGAAGCTGTGGGTTCATTAACGTGATGGACAGCTTTTCAGTCGATACGCAACCTTTAAGACTGGTGATTTAAATTTCGATTTGATAAAAAATTCTACTCTTTCTTTACTGACTAAGAATGAAACAACATGATTTCTTCCATTTTCTCAGTTGGGATCAGACTAGAGTTTTCACGGCTTTGCAGATCATCTTTATTGTTTTACCTGGTATATAACATTGTAAAAAGTAAAACTCCTTTAAGATGTTTCACACATTTTGATTCTAACACAATAGTACAGAAGAAAGACTGGCACTAACTGTAAATAGACGTCAGACTTTTAAAAGTTTTAATCATAACAATAAACAATTAGCAGATACATTACCACCCTAATTTAGTCCAGCATTTGGGAAATGCTTAACTTTAATCAAGGAGCAATATTAGGCAGAAGGAAGGGATGGTGCAACATATGTTTCATGCAGCAAGACAAGCAACACGAGAGCTCCCTTGTTATAACACTCCAGGCAAGCTGCCCTGCTTTAGATGCATTTGGAACATGAAAATACATTAAAGATCTACTCATGCTCATGTAAAGCATGTGATGAAATTATCTGAAAGCGTGGACTTTGAAGCCAAAAAGCATTTTGTATAGATGCATTACACTGCATATCTTTCTTCAGCAGCCTTTAGGTTAGTAACTAATATTTGGTGTTCATGCTTCAGGCTGCAACACGATTTTAAACATAACAAGTTTAAACTACAAGTTAAACAA
Organism: Rhinoptilus africanus; assembly: GCA_013400135.1. NCBI lineage: Eukaryota > Metazoa > Chordata > Aves > Charadriiformes > Glareolidae > Rhinoptilus > Rhinoptilus africanus. The sequence continues at coordinate 137,331 of VXBO01014952.1, read as the reverse complement.
ATTTAACTACAATTTTAAACTTAACAAGTTTGGCAGACTGTTTGGACATTTACTTACTCTCCTAGTGATATAACCAACCTATAGTAAGGTTCTGGATTTAAAAAAGAATAATTACGTAAACCCAGGAACATTCATTCCTTCAATACTTTGTTTTGAATAATTTTCAAATTAAGTCGCAAATTGCAAGAATCACCTACAACAAGGCCTTGTCAAATACTGTGTGGAGGCTAGAGAAAAGACCCTAAAATTCACTGTGGAAAGATATTATAAGAAATGGCAGTTTCTCTAGAGCAAACTGACAAGTTTGTAAACTGAACAAGACTTTACAATGAATGAGTACTTTATATCTCTATTATGATGAAAATAAAAGTTGACATATGTAAATATCAACTTCATTCCAGCCAAGAAGTCGCATATAAGTGCAATGACATTGTATCAGTGAAACAAGACATTAGATGCACTAATTAATGTATTAGAGCCACATCTTAATTATTTGTTAAGCTCCTTAGATTTACATTTATTTATATTTTAATTTTGAAATTGAACCATATTTAAGAAAATCCTAACAGTTGTAGACATAATTTTGGTCATTAAATAACTGTACTTCAAAACCAAATCCAAAATACTTCAATTATTCTTTATCAAGTGTACTAGAAATTATTTGTTTCATATAGTGATGAATAACGTGGTTGCTGGAAAAGAAAAAAAGATATATACTTAATGTCTTGACTTGAAAACATATGGAGAAAAGGTATAAAAGATTATAATTGTATAAAAGAACTGAATATGCTGGGTCTGCTTTGAATTTAGGAAGTTGGAATTAATGGATGAAAAGAAAGATTTTAGAGCACAAATGCTTCAATCCACAAATACATTAACTGGCAGAATTAACTGAATATTCCGCCATAAGTTTTGCTGCATTTGCTCTAAAATGTCAGTTACCCCCATCCTGAGGATAATTTCAGGCCTTCACAGTTTTTGACTTATCCCGATCAAAACAGAAGAATGAATTTGAGAATAATTTTTATGGTCAGACTGCATATACAGCAGGAGGTCCTTTTTTGTTTACAAAGCCATTTGTTATGAGACTTCTCACGTGTTGCACTTTTTAACAGCCCATAAGCTTTAGCTATTTCAAGGTAGTGTCTTACTGCAAATAATAGGGCAGCAAATTAGGGTCATGATTAAGCCTGCTTATAAACAACGTCTTTGCATACGCCAAATCATCTGTATTAGATTTTATTTTAAAGCTATGACATGGTCAGAAAAGGGCAAAACAGTTTGGTTTACATGAAAATATGCATAAAAAGTCATATTTAGTTATTTTAATAATTTTGGTCTACATAATTTTGACTACATTAAAAAAAGTGATAGCTTGTTTTGTCTCGAACTCATCACCGAATTAGTTGGACATAAATTGGATTTAACTCCTTTTTCTTTTCCTGGTATCTCTTTTGAAGAAATAAATAAATTAAAAGTATTAAGTTGGAATTCTAATAATGAGATACAATGTACTACTTATATAGGCATATGAACGTATATGCCTAGTAACAGATATTGCCTTATAATTAAATAAGATCACAAACATGATAGCAAATACTGATTTGAGTAGAAATAATATCTGCAACCAGAATACCATGACAAAAAAATATATTTCAACTGGATAAAGAAATATAGAGAGCTCAGCACATGAAGGACATGGACCTGTTGGAGCGGGTCCAGAGAAGAGACACAAAGATGGCAAGAGGGCTGGAGCACCTCTGCCATGAGGACAGGCTGAGAACGCTGGGATTGTTCAACCTGGAGAAGAGAAGGCTCACAGGAGACCTTATAGCAGCCTTCCAGTACCTGAAGGAGGCTGGCAGGAAGGATGGGGAGGGACTCTCTATCAGGGATTGTAATGATAGGACGAGGGGGAATGGTTTCAAATTGAAGGAGGGTATGTTTAGATTGGATATTAAGAAGAAATTCTTTAGGTGAGACACTGGAACAGGTTGACCAGGGAAGCTGTGGATGCCCCGTCCCTGGAAGTGTTCAAGGCCGGGCTGGATGGGGCTTTGAGCCTGGTCTAGTGGCAGATGTTTCTTCAAAACAATTAACAGATCTTCCAAAATATTGTTCTATTAGTTCAGCAAGACATAAACAGCTGTTAGATTTCATTTAAAATTTAAGTTCTACAGTGTTTCTCACTATAAGCATATCTTAGCTTTGAAAATTTGTTAGAGAAGGGTAACTATCCCTCTTGCTTTAAAAAGTCAGATAAAAATCTTTCATTTCTGCAACAGAAACTATTAAAAACCTATCATTTTCACATGCTAAAGATAATTCCTTTAGTTTTTTGGGGTTTTTTTTAATAAGCTCTAGCACTTTCACACATTTGGAAATCATCATCCCACTGGACTGCAGTGGTCAGCACTTGGGTAAAATACAGAGTCTTTGTAGCAGACCGATATTCTCATGGCACTCCTTTCTCCACAAGCCGGGGATTTCTACCAGTAGTCTTATACTTGCTACAACCAAAACAGCTGGTATGTCCCACTTATCCTTGTTATTCCTTAGTGATCATAGGGCCTGAGAATAGATTGCCCTTACACAAATCCAATAGTGGTTCTGTCCATTCTTTGAGAGGGAAACAGCAGTTAAAAAAAAAAAAAAAAAAAGAAAAGAAAAGAAAAAAAGGGTTTTTTTCTCACTTTGTTTTGTTCTGTTTGGGTTTCCCAAGGGAATTTGACCAACTCTCCTTTGCATCCACCTCCGTTTTCAGCAGCTGAACATAAGATTTATTCCAGCTTAATGAAGCAACTTAAGGCTCAGCAGATGCACAGGTTTCAGTCAGTCTGGGAGCTTATTAGTTCAGCTTTTCTTGAAGTCATGAAGAGCCTACTCACTCATAACAACATTTGTTTTTATATTTGCCTCTACAACAATACAACAATTTAAATAAATATATTTTCACATAGCTAAGAAATTCCACATTTGGGAACTGTGGGGAGAAATAGTGAAATACTTACCATTTTAGTGTAATTAAACTTTCATATTTTAGACTGATTAAAATACAACTTAAAGGGTAGAGGTGAAAGGATCAATTTTAGTTTTAGCAGTAAGTTATAATTTAAATCAGTTTTCCCTACGAAACATAATATATTGGGAACTGGAATATATTCTGTTTAGCCCATTTCTATGGGGAAAGTCCTACAAGTCACACAAAGGCTATAGTTCAGAATCATATATTCACCATACGTACTTCTGGGGGAGGCTGGTCGAGGTCCTTCACAATGCACAGACAGTTATGCAAACCTCCTAAGATACTGCTTGACTCATTAAAGAGAAAACTGTATCATCAAAGATAAGAGACTTCTTTAGTAATTGCAAACACCAGGTTGTCACAGGTGTTGAATTCATCAGGAACAGACAATTGAGCTTGCAAAAATCAGGCCGACCATACTGAAAGCATGTACTGATCTCCTTCAGCTGATGGTCCACATACAACAAGCTGCTATTGCCAACAAGTACCGCTAAGTGAGAGAAAACCCTGATGGTGCTAAAAAGCTGAAATTTTCCAGTTAGTGAGGTTCACTCACTAATGATTCAATACAGTTCTACCAGATGGAATGTGTAAGTTTACATTTTACTTGGTTTTAGTTAAGGAATTAACACCATAAACCACTGTAAGATTACCTTAACATTGCAAAATCTGTGTCTGATTAAGACTTGCCTGAACTGAAGCTATCCATGCTAACGTACAAACCCATTTTTGTCTTTTCATTTTAATTTATGATTTATGGAAGATACCAATTTAAAAATATTGTCCCTTCATTATCCTGATACTTAAATAACGATCTATATTACGTCTTTATATTGCTCATGGTCATGAGGGGAAGAGAGAGATGAAATTGTCCCCCATCACTGTGTAACAACGATACTGTGCTGTCTTTGTGGCTTACTTACAGTAAAACTACTTAGTGCTTACTTGTAGTTATCAAACCTGTTAAGTTCTTTTAACACTAAAGACATTCATACAAAACTATTATAAGATCCTTAGTCATTAGTTTTCACCCTGTACTTTGGATTCTGGTGTTATTTCATGACTTGCTGCAGGTTATTTGCATCGATTGCGAAGACCAAACTTTGACTGACAACTTTGACTACTAAATATTTCTCTCCAGTCATGAGAAAGTATTTCACTCTCTTAGTATTATACAATAGTCAAACACAAGGAAACGGAAAATCATGATCTCAGTGAAGTAAACAGATAAAATATCAGCAATAATAGAGGGTGTAGGATTTTATCTCATAGGCAAATGATAAAAAAAGAAAAAAAAAACAAAACCCAAACATTTCCATTTATTTTTTACACCACATGACAAGAGGGGAAAGCAAAAACATGTTATGAAAATAAATGAAGCTACCATTATCCGCTGGTCCTTTGCAGGCTATACAATAAGCTATGTGTAAGGCTTAAACGCATAGCTCAGAGTAAACAGAACTGTTGCTTCTTCCAGTACCACTTTGTTTGGAAATGTAGGAAATTCAGTAATTTACTCTGAAAGGACAGAGCTGATGAAGAGTCCGTAGTAAAGAGCAATTTTATGGAATATCCAGAAACATTCTTTTCAAAACAAATAAACCCAACATGTTGTTTAGTCTCAGTGTCTTAGAAGTTTGGAAAATGCCATTTTTCACCAATGTCAGGTTATAAACTCACCCTACAATGCTATTTACTTGTAAATATACTGCCACTTTATAACATATTTTATTGATTCACAAGGCAGTCTTCTTCTTTTCCTTTAAAAAGAGCTATCTAGCATCTTACTGAGCACTACCAGTTCTGCAGTAATCCTGAAGGTGACTATAGATTTTAAATTTTTATGCCAATAAGGGTTAAAATTACTATGTTTAAATAAAATTATCATTGCCTAAATTAGTTATTTCATACAGGTTTTTGAAACAATGTACTACCTGCTTTTTTAGTCTGGTAACTGACACTAAATTTTTCATTGGCTTTTCAGAGTTAAATATTTAGCACTGTGTAACAAATCAGAAGAGGTAACAAAACAGTTAGCCATGGGCATACTGCACTGATAATCTCATTTTTCAATATAACCTTTAGGATTTTGCATTTAATTTCTATATATTGGTCCACTGTCCAAGGTTTTCAGAATGAAATAGGCTCTGACTTTAAGAAAGAGCTTAAAATTAGAAAACAACTGATGGGATAGTCTACATGAGTGGAGCTCTTTATATAGAAAATAAGATAAACTGATCCATAAAAATTCAGTTCTCTGGCCTTCCTCTGACTTCCTTTGTGACTTTTGAGGAAGCTGCTCAGGACTACATCTTAAGTGAAAGCTGGGTAGAACATGGAAGCTGGTGACCAGAAGTATTCCTGAAGTTTCCTGTTGAGCTGCTTTCTAAAGCTGGAACCATTAAATCATGAGGGGCAAGACTGAATTTCTCACAAAATAAGAAACACACCAGTTGATGATGGTTTTCTTTAGAAGTGCAGCTTAGTAGTTAAAACAGACTCAAAAAAAAAAAAAAAAAAAAAAAAAAAAAAAGAAAAAAGTTCAAAAACCTTGTTTACT
>VXBO01014952.1:91397-131738 GCA_013400135.1 Rhinoptilus africanus | reverse complement strand
AGTTCAAATACCGTGTCTAGCTTAGTTAATTCAAGTTAACCTCTTTAGTTTTCTGCATAATGCCCAGGTCATAAAACTACTACTTGTACATTGGTGGGGTTAGTTCTCTCCCCTTTCCTCCCGTTGAAATTAAAACATTTGGGGGCATGAGCCGAAGTTATGTGGGTCAGAGAAAATAAATCCCTAAGAATGAGTATGGTTGTGTAGCATGACAAAGATACTCAGACAGTGAAAAATGTGAATTTCAAATACTGCATCAAGCACTTGTTTTCAGATATAACATTAGGAATTCATAGATAAAAGAAGCAGTCCTGGAGGTCTTGAAATTTGTACTTTGACTTAAGCAGGACTTCCCTTACTATCCTCTAAAGTCTCTAGCCTACTCTTGAGCTCTTCTTCTACAAATACAGGAATATTTTTAGATATTCTTCTAGTACTTCACTAAATGATCCAAATAAATTTTGGGGAGGAGCATTGTTACCGCAAGCTGGTTCTGGAATAGAAAGTGTATTTGTCTTCCTGGAAAGAAAGATTCCAAGATGTCGACTCCAAGTGGATTGAACTGCCTCTGTTAAGTGGATTTGATTACTGTTTTCAGCATTCTGAAGAGCTGGATACATTGTGCTGTTACACAAAGTGAGAATACAGAGCACAGTTGGAGTGAGGCTGCTCACTCAGGGTTCTGACAACTCTGAGGATCTAAATTCTCCACGATGTTGGATACACTGCCAAATGTTAAATCAAATCAAGAGTAAGACCAAGGAGTAAGTTACCGGTCCAGGGAAAGGAAGCCAGTAGAAGTTGTATACTTCTGTAAGAGATAGGGTTTTTAAAGGAAAAAGTAGAAGCCCATGAATCAAAACCAGGCAAGCAGTTTTCATGGACAAGACTGGCAGAGACTGCAGCTTATTAAAGTTTTTTATATTGTGTTCAATGCATGGCTCAACTTTACTAAAGCAAACAACAGAGCTCAGAATCCCGTTCAGAGTTGGGGACCATTTCTGTGGCCAGCCACTCGCCTCTTCTTTTTAGTTAGCTCTTACTGACCACACATCACTGACGATTTTCAATTTTTGCATTATTGTTGTTCTGTTCTCCTTGGAGAATCTGTTGGCTCGCTGGAGGATCCAGAAGCACATATGAGGGTGGTATTTATATCTTTCTTAATTACTAAACAGTGCATACTGGCCACAATTTACTTTGCAATTCATCTAAGAGAAACTGGACAAAACTATGATTTACAGATGACTAAACAGCTTTTCTCCTCAGTGTGGTCGTTTTTTTCTTTTACCCTTTTCCACTATTTCAGTATTCCTGAATGATGATAAGACAATGTTTTTTCCAGTTCTTATAAATATGCTGCTTTACCAACAGCTCTGATGAACAGGATTAGAAGGGAAAACTGCCAATGACTTAGATTATTTAAATAATAAAGGAGTAGGAGTTGCTTTTCTTTTTGGGCACCTGCTGAGGGAAATAATGTTCTGATACCAAGAGAAAAAATAAGAGAAGTTCTGTAAGTTGGTATATAGCATGTTTAATAGAAACGTTTGCTGTGACACACAGGTTATGTGAGGGCAAATATGCATACTGTGAAAGTAGAACTGAATTCTAGTCTTTTAACAGCATGATCACTAACACTTCAGTCTTTCCACTGGTTATTTTTATGGATGAAACTGAGTGAAGTCAATACAAGATCTGTCATTTGCTCTACCTGCCTCAAACAAAATAATAATCATATTATAATCATAAAAAGGGTCAGTAAGAGACTGAATATATTAATAAGTGTTTATCTCCTGGTTCAAGTGGAAAAGAAAGAGGTGAGGCATTCCAAAGGCATAGAATTTAATAAAACAAAGCTGTTAATTTTAAAGATCTAATTTCTGTGCTTAATACTTCATCTAAATAGTTTTAGTGGTATTTTTTCAATAAAAGACACATTTTATTCAGTTACAAAATAAATACTTGCATAGACATAAATTAATTTTCTAGGGCTAAATCTGCACTGGATGGTTGTGCCTGTGCTTACATTCTAAGAACTGTATTTAACTGGCTATAATAAATATCAAATGTCTAGCTACAATGATTGTAAGGGATGCACAATCCTCCCAAGAATAAAGCAAGTATATTCCAACTAAACTTTGTGTTGCTGCAGTTAAAGTTCTGTAAGTTAAATCTATAAGCAATCTGTCTTTGCTACACCAGAAGCTGCATAAGAATCACAGTATGCAAGAACTCCCAATTTACTATTTAATATAAAACCATAGTAGATGGCTCCTCCAGTCGTCATTTTATCTTCTGAATGCACAAAGGGCTTTCTGTGTAAAGTAGCGTTCACAAGGCTAAATCCAAAAGTAGATCATGGCCATTCACTTCTGCAAGCACCTAAAATTCAGGTAGCGCTTTTTTTTTCCTTTTCATTACTTTGTGCAAAGTACAACTGTTCAGAAGAGAGACTACTCCTTCTGCTGATCTGCTCACATCTATGAAGAGACAGTACTGATCTTCACTCCCTTTTGAGTGTCCCATTCCAGGGGGGACTTCAGAATTTTGAATCCTTAGTACAATGAAGCATTTTCTGTCAACTTAGCATAAAATGTCCAACCCCAGAGATAGGATTTATGACATATATTTTTTTCTAGTAGCTATATTCCTGTATGCAATTTTCAGGCTTCTACTCAGCAAAAATGATTGTGACATTGTCTGTAAGCATCAGGAAATATATGGAATTTTGTGTGAGAAGGATCATACCAGAAAACTCAGCACCATTTTTACTCTTAAACATATGCTTTTAACAATTTTTCCAGATTTGGTTGAAAAAAATAAACATAATTGTTTGTATTCCTCACTTGAAAGTGCCCAGTAGCTATTAAGGTGACCTAAACTGGCATTTAAATACCATGAATCTGCAGACTGCATGTTATATTACTCCATGTCAAAAGGCAGAATTCTGCTTTACAGACGGAAGTGCAAGAACTAGAATATCAGCAGTACATAATTTGTCCTGATTTTTTACACAGAGTAGCTGAGAGCATACATGAAATAAAACTAAAATGTCTGTGCCCTAAATTGTCTATCTGTAACTGCCCTAAATTGTCTATCTGTAACTGCTGTAATTAGGGACAGTATTCAAAAAGAGAAAACCACCATATCATAGCTAAGTGAACAATCTCAGAGCAGAACATTTCCCCAAATAAAAATACTTGTTCCAACATTTTTGTTAATTCTATAAAGGCTCAGGTTCAAGTTACAGAGAAATTAAGTAAAAAAGTCAAAATAAATGCTTTTCTTTTGTACACAATGATGTGCAGCTGTATACAATATCCCAGACTCTGGATATCTTTAAAATACACAGCACAAACGTTTAAAACATTACTTCAGTTTTGCTCTTTTCTCCCCTTCATTGAGGTTAGCAGGGTGGATGTCAGATGTAACATATTCCCTCCCACTCTTCTCACTATGACAATAATATTAAAAAAAAAAACCCTGAGTAATTTATCACAATTTTCTATGGCATCTATGTGTCAGATACACACTTCTCTCTTGAATACATAACCTCAATCACTCTGGCAGGTCTGTTTATTCAGGTGAAATGCCAAACTGATAATTCATAATTCCCTTCCCTCTTTCCTACACAGAGTCAGTGACTTATTCATGTCAACCTGTTAATTCTTGAGGGAAAGGGGCAAAGAGGTTATATTGGCTCCTTAAATATATTCCTGTCTTCACAGTGTAAGTAAACTGGGAAAAGCTTACCAGATAAGTTTTGAATAAGCAATGGCTTTGTCCCCAATAAAAAAGGAGAGGAAAAACAAAGACTTCCTTTTTTGAGTTTTTTGACCATTTAAAAATCACCATGCCTTTCTTACAGGTGCTTACAGAGTTGAAAGACTCTATCACTACATCTATCACTTTTATTAATTAAAGCATGTTTCCTAACTGAATTCAAAAATACTTCTGTTTGCCCCCATGAGTGAAGGTATACTGTTCAGATGATCTGTCTGTTGGATGGTTGTCTGGAGCTTTTTAATCACAGGTAAAATACACTGTTTTATGGATCAATTAATATATTCTGTCTTTACATGTAATATGATGGTATTAGTAATTCAACCAGGAATTCAGTTAACTTGATAAATTTTGAATATTACTTCTTGAGAATATAACTGTGTTAGCCAGATCCTCTGAAATTTTCCAACCTGATGGAAGAATCTCCCTTGTCTCTTTAAACCAGTCCAAGGTACATTTTATCAGTGTCCCATTTCTAGCTAATATCAGAGCAGTTCAGCTTTACATCTGCGTAAAAGGGAGCTCATGGTAATTAATTGACAGAAATGATCAAATACTGTGCATGAGCCTTTTGAAGCTAGCTCAGCACGAAAATGTACTCAAAAGTCATTATGCTTTTCCCTAGATAACTTGAAACAGATATTCTGTAATCTTGTTGCCACTCCCAGAGTTTCTTAAAAATGAGAATTTCATTTTGAGATCAGTTTAGAGATGAATACTTGCTCCTCTTTCTGAGGCTGACAAGTCTCATTTCACCCATGACAGCCTCCAGCTGTTAAATAGAAATATGAATCGAATGTGGACTACTGATGTGAAAAGCCAATTCCACTGCTTTGAAAGAAAGGAACAAATAAGATCTAGTTAGGTTGTGACTGTAGCAATCATATTTTATTACTGTGCTGGGATTTGTAGGACAGTGGCCCCCATACTAATAAACAAAAACACTTGACACAGAGCTATTTTCTTGGACATTCTTATATATAAAGATGTCAGAAAGGTGAAATAAGCATCGCACTAATTGAACTGAGCCATATGAAGCAACACACTAATCTCCAGAACTCTATGACTATGCATTTCAGCTCCTTTAAACTTATCAGAGAGATCAAAGAAGCACTGTCAATAACTGGTGCCGATTTTATGTCCTGCATGTCTTTACTCACATTGTTTCAAAGATTAATTGTATTCCGCTGGAAATATTCACTATTATAATTGTCTTATACAAGGACCCACTGTAACTGGAATTTATACCTTTTTCTACATTGTGGTGTAGCTGGGAAGGGCAGATGGGCAGAGACCAGCACTGCCACCAGTATTTGCGGCTGGTATTGCCACACCAATGGCAGCAGTAGTTGCAGTAGCCACCACTAGTAGAGTGGCTAATGCTTCTGAAATTTTTCAGATGGCTTAATGGAAAGCAAATGAACTTAGCAGATCACCTCAGCTCACTCAGTGTGATCTTTATGGGCCTTGCCAACAGGTGAAAGCAGAAAATAATTCACAAGTTTATTTAACCTAGTTAGAAGATCATGTAACCATAACTGATTGCCATACTCCAAGTTGCCTTCCTCTTTGCCCAATAGTAATTCTTTTTGGTTTGGTTTGGTTGTGACATGATCATAATCCTGGGAGATCGATACTGTTTTGTATATATTGTATATATTTGATTACTTCCTTTTTATGATTTTATTAGTATTTTTATTACAGTATTTTAGTTTCTTTTAAACTCATATTTCTCTTGTCTCTCTCCCTGAAGGAAGATACTCTCCCTCCTCTGAAGGGGAGGGAAGTAAAAGAGAGCATCTATTGTTCATTTCAGTGGCCAGTCCAGCCCAAACCATGACACAGGTCAAGACAAGCCCAGAGCAGGCAAGTCTGACAACTTTGTTCTTGCAGAGTTTGTACAAAGTCAGCAATGTGATAAATGCTGTGAATTGCAAATAATTTTGGTAACTCATAAAAGACTGAATATAAATGTAATAATCTTTTTTATTCAACTTTTTTCCTTTTTTTTTTTTTCTCAGCAAGTACTACTAATGTGATGTGCATCTACTGTTCTCTACATTCAAGATTTTCACTCTCATCCTTTATGATAAAAGGTAAAGGAGCATGTTTAGGGTTGCTGTCATGTAGGGGTACATAATGAAAACCTCAACGCACAGAATAATAGAAAAAATACTATGTAATATCTAATTTGGAAAGTCATTAATGATGCTTTCAAACGTTAGACATTTTTCTTTGTCTGGCTGCTTATAGTATATCCACACCTTGCAATACTGTATTGTGCAGTTATTCGAAGCAGTTCCAAAGGCACCTTACATCGCACTGTACGTGACACAGAAAATAATCTTCAAATAATAATTCAAATTTGGAAACCAGCATGACTGTGTGAATATGGTCCTGGGTCCAGACTAATTCAAGCAAGGATATTCAGCTCAAGCTTATTACCCAAGACAGTGACTACTTTGCCTCCGGTTTCAGAGTTAGCTTGGTGAGTTTTGATTTCAGCTTTTAGAATTTCCTGAAATTTCTCTGTGGAAAGGAGCGTTCTTGGAGATGATCCAAAGTTTCTAAAATTGTAAATCCACTGAGTGGAGTTACATGTATCAAAACTCCAATCGCTGCTGTCTGTGGAATACTATGATCTGATGACCTTTTACATCTCTGAGGACAAAAAGGATTTAGCATGCGTTTTTCAGCCAGCTAACCAGCAAATAAATGGCAAGTGGGCTGTAAGGAGAGTGTGCTGGTGGATTAGCTATCTTTTAATTGATAGCTTAAGCTATGTTTGCTTTTCTTCTTTCTGATTTTTTTACTCATGATATTTGTTGTTCTGGATTTATAGTAGACTCATTTATATACAAACCTGACTAAGCACTTGTTGAATTAAAATTGATGTTAATAATACACTGATGTTAATAATAATGCATTTAATATATCCAGTTTTACTCTAAATCAGCTAACCCTGCATGACTTTTTGACATACTTACCTTTACAGCACTTAAAATTTATCTATTCGTCGTTCTATATTACAAATAAAGTAAGCTGAAATAAAGTCTCCATGAATGTATGTTTTATTTCTTGGTGATGGGCAATGTACTTAAAAGGGGGCAATTTGAATTTTGATCAAATTTGACTTAAATTATGGCTAATTTCTAGAATATTGCTTTAATTGTTAATACAATTTACATAACTAGAACAAGCAGCCTTAAAAGCAAAACATTACTTGGTGTAGATCTAATGTTAAGAAATCTAAACTACTGCTATTTCAGAGCAGAAATTAGCACTATTTAGCAGAATAATGTCAAGATTATTTCCTCCATGTTTTTTTGGAAATTGAGCAGAAAAAATCTGAGTTTATTACCTTATTCTATGTCAATAACCTAGGCAAAAGGAAAGAAGGAAGCAAAGACATTCTGTCCTGAGTTAGCTACTGTCTCATTAAGGAACACAGCAATCAAAGAGTTTACATACTGGCAGCATATACTTATTAAGAAAACAGAAAGTGGTAAAACCATTCCTCTGAGTCCCAGCTTCAAACCAGTAACCAAAACCAACATTACGTAGGAGAATATGCTATCCTAGTCCTTCATCCAAAGATGAAAGAGCCTCTGTTTCTGGATGTACTTTTCAAGAAGGCTTAAACCTGGGTCATCAAAGCCAGCAGTAAATTATTCTAATACCTCATAATTTGAGAATACTTTTTCTCTACTGTTTTGACCTTCCTGCTTTTGATTGAAAAGTATTGCTGCTGTTTGTCACAGGCTCACATTCATTATCTTTAGTTGGAAGTATCAGTGACCATGAAAAGGGAGAATGTTGTGACCTTCACTCAATGCTATACAATGATCCTCAGTTTCAGAATTGTCCCCTGTTTAATTCAGACCCTCCAGAACATGTCTTTCAGAACAGCAGTGTTAGTGAGTTAGTATACAGGTAGGAGAGATTTTATTACCCACACTGGTCTCGTTTTATTTTGGTTTCTCTTCATTAATTGCAAATATACAACAGAAACAGTTCTGCTCCATAGAAATGCACTAAACCTCCCACCAAGCACTATGATTCGATGTCGTTTTGAAATTATAACACAGTTACACATTTTTCTGTAATAAAATGTGATACTCAAAGGCAAAGGATAAACACTATTGACTAGCGCAAGATGCAGGATCAAAAAATATTAATAAAATGCAAGAGGATGAAAAATACCAGTGATCTCTTCATATCAGGCAATGGTAGATTATTTACCCTATTCACTCACTGGCTGTTAGAGAAATCCCTACACATACTTTCTGTTTGTGATTAACAGGAGGTAAAGTGATTTTCATCAGGGAATACTCCTCTTTTGACACCACCCACACTTTACATAGGTCAAAACTTTTCATGGTTCCAGAATAAGAAAGCCATTTTTCAATTAAAATAAACTCACCATTTTCAATGACTAAACACAGTTAGGAGATAAAGTATCAAAGTACAACAATTTCCCCACAACTTGCCTTTCAGTAAAATAGCTTGACTGTGCTGTATTTCCAACATCATTTTTCAATGCCGCTGCATCCTAAAAGCTAAAGCACAGGTGCTATGGTACGGCCTATAGTATTACAGCTGATGAAGAGAACAAAAGCTATAAATATTGATTTGAAGAAATAAAAATATTTTCTAATTTTGAAACATACATATTGTATAAATAAGCAACATATATATCCTACAATATATTTATATATCATTAAAAATAACACATATAATTACATGTTATATTGTATGTGTATATATAGAGAGAGCACAACAAAACAGAAACTTTTCTTCTGAGCTCTGTATGTTTAAATGTTTCTATCAGGTATGACACATGTCCTTTACTAAAGTATAGCCATTAGTGCATTTTTCTGGCTTGTAAAGGTATCTCTTAGGTCTAAAATTTGTCAAGAATAAAAGAACTTACATTACCCATTGGAGAAATAAATCCCATTAAAACTCAGTCTCTTTTATCTGATATTTTGCAGCTTTAAAACTAATGAAATTTAACATTATTTTTCAAGCATATGATTTTAATTTTGAAAAACACCTAACCCTCTAAACTAACCTGCTAGGGAAAAAAGAGAAGAAACAGTCAATTTCTTTACCATTGTTAGACAAATAATACTTTGCAGATATGTAAGCTTTTAGTAAATTAAGATAGAGAATTATAAATTGTTTCTTCATGACTTTTTGATAACTGTGTTCAATTACTCTTCATTTGTTAATGAAACAGAAGGCATAAGAAATATTAGAAGACTCAGTTTGGCATGTACAACTATCATTCTTTGAAACTCATAAAATTCTGGTTTAAACCCTGACGTTTTATGCAGCACACTCTTTTTGTTCTGCTTTTCTAATATATACCAGAGAGGATTTTTCCTTAACTTTTCCACACTTCAAATTTCTCAATGTTTATTAAGCAATGGTTTCCCAAGGGATGTGAAAAGATTCTTGGAAGAAACAAAACAAACTAAAAAACTAAAAAGCAACTCTACATAAATGTCTTTGTGCATACAAGAAAGCAGAGGTGGAAAAGGTAGAAATGCTAAATGAACAGCTGAAGTATAGATGGGTGCTATTACAGGTTCATTTATGCTAAGCCAAGCAAAATGTCTGGCCATTGACAACATTTCCCAAAGCTAAGGCAGGTGAGGCAACACTCCGTGCCCCCTAGATAACTGCAAGCGCATCGCCCTTCTAGGAGTTTGGCTGGCTAAGTAAGAGTTAAGCTGGCTGAATCCAAGGCCAGGTCCTCTGCTGGGAAGAGCAGTTGTGAAACGAGGCAGAAATGAAGGCTCCCCCTTCTTCCTGGGGAAGTGCTGCCAAGCTTCGGCTGTACCACTGCCCCTCTGTGCTGCCCTGCTGCTGTGCAGCAGATGAGCCTCTGCTCGGCCTTGGACCTCCCCGGTGCTGACCCTGCCTTGGCTTCCTTGGCTTGGCTCCAATCTGCCTCTGCACTCCGGCCTTGCCAGGCGATGTCTGGACTGCCTCTCATCCTGACCACTGGCAGTGAGCGTGATACGGACTTCCCATCCCACTTCCCGACTCCTTTTTCGTGCAGCCATAGCTTACCCCTGCCTCATTATTCCGCCCTGCTCTTGTCTCACTTTCCTCGCAGAGCAGCAAGCCCTCGCTGTTTTGGCATAGACAAAAAGGAAATACTAAAGGGCTAAAAGAGACGTAATAGGAGAAATGTAAAACTTGTGAAAACAAGAAGCCATATTTTTAATTCCATCTTTCCACCTACTTTCCTGGGGGACTACGGAATTATTTAGGGCTAAGGCACAAGACTATGAAAAAATTAAACTGTACGATCCATATTGGCTTGAACAGAATTCAGAGATAAAAAATATCATAGGAATAGATGAAAAACATCTTCTCGTATGTCATTAAGAGGCTAAAGCAGTGAGGACAGTCAGCGTGAAATAAGATAGCACCTCATATTATTTAACCACAGCCAGGTAGCGCTGGCACAAGTAGACCAGGATGCCTACTGAACCTCAGAGTGACTGTCATCTTCATGAGTATCAAAGGGTTTGAAGGACAGTTTCTTGAACCAAATATGAACACTGATGAATATAAGGCATATTAAAAATCCATAACAAGGTCACACCAGACAAAAGTGACAAAAAGAGAAACAAAACCCAAAAAACAACACATTAAGAAACATACGAATTGCAAGCCACAAAGAAGACTTTAAAAAAAAAAAAAAAGTTATATTTTGTCTTTTCAATTTATGGTTTGAAAAAGAATGAGGTATTCACCCAGGATTACTTACTTTTATCATCACAAAACTAGGACTGCTGCTTCAAAGACAGTAGATTACCTTCACAGGTCAAAACCAAAAGCAAGCAATGATTCTTAAGTGTATCTTGAAACACATGGTTTAAGAATCTAAGAACCAATATACTGGATGACTTCTAAGTACAAAAATATCTGAAAGCTAAGTGGAAGACAGCCATCCAAAATATATGAAGTGAAACCCATGAATTTCAAACAGTTAAGAGGACTTCCAGAATAAGTATTTTGAATAGCTATAAGAAGACAAATAACTACCATTCAAGCCAGTAGAGTTCATCTTACAATCCAAGCTTTCCCCTGACCATCTTAGATTATACTAGAAAAGAAAGAGAATATGAAAGACTACTGTGGAAAACAGATCTCTGAGATGGTATATGGAGGAACTGTTCCACATCCACTACAGAGACACAAAAATGAAGCATGAACACTCTTCTCAGAGTTGTACATGCATAAAACAGGGGAGGGAGATGCAAAATAAAATCTTGCCTGTGCCTGATAACAGGAACAGATAAAGGAAAACAAACAAACAAACCACAACAAACATCATCCCAAGAAATAAATGAAACCCTACAGCAAAATAACACAGGTCTTAAAAACGTATTTTTAATCACTTTCCTGTGGGGCTTTGCATGAGGTGAGACCAAGGGAAAAGTATTTATAAGCCACCAAAAAAAGTAAAAAATTTCAAAACTCAACAGAAAAACATAACTCTCCTTCAAAACAGTTTATTTGAAGTAATCCATGTGATGAAATTAAATGTGTCATATTCTTGCAACTCTAATAGAGTGACTCTACAGGGTTACAGCCCAGAAGAAACACAAAGCAACCATAATTAACCTCAGGATCCATTTCATTGTATGCTTGTTCAGAGAGTGTAAGAAAAAAATGTTTCCGTTATCTTTGTCAAGAAATGTACTCTTACCACACATGCAAGATTTAAAACCAGTTTCTATTTCTCAGGCACTGAAAGAAATTTATGCTGTATGTAGTTGTTTGTTACAGAGCTTAATCTTCACCCTGACAGGCAACCTGGAGGGCCCACCAGAGCTGGTTACAAGGGGTTTAGCATATGAGTCATCTTTGATCAGCACACGGTTAGCTTGTGTTTCCCACCAATATTTCTCACTGGATTTTAGCACACAGAACAAGATAACAGGGTTATCCCAAAAGGATGCAAGTGCATTGTGTAACCACTGTAAATGTGTGTATTTATATAATTGTTTTGCCTGCATGAGCAATTTAACAGGATGACGAAGAATTCTGTCAAAAGAAATTTTAAGTCAAGTACTGTGAGGAAAATTTGAACTAACTTTGATTCTCCTAGGTTTAAATTTACAGTTTGTTTTGATGCATACACATGGTAAAATATGCCATTTGTTTAAAAACAATGAGCATGGAAGAGTTGCAAATACAGAAATAAATGCTATATGTCATGAATAGCTGGACTGGGATTATACCAGAGATATTCGCAAGTCAAACTGACCTTAGAATCTGAGAGTCACAGAATCACAGGATATGTTGCACTGGAAGGGACCTTTAAAGGTCATCTAGTCCAACCGCCCTGCAGTGAGCAGGGACATCTTCAACTAGATCAGGTTGCTCAGAGCCTCATCCAGGCTGGCCTTGAATGTCTCCAGGGATGGGGCCTCCACCACCTCTCTGGGCAACCTGTTCCAGTGTCTCACCACCCTCATGGGGAAGAACTTCTTCCTAATGTCTTCCTCCCCACCTTTCTTGTAGGCCCCCTTCAGGTACTGGAGGGCTGCTATAAGGTCTCCCCAGAGCCTTAATAACCTTACTAACTTTGTGTAGGTTTTTTTTCAAATTAAAAAAAATGCCCTGAATTTTGCTGCCTAGTATTATAAAGTGCTTATAATTTGCCTTATTACTGGATAAAGCATGTCAGCAAAGTCTTTTACTGAGGCATGTACCATGATACCAGTGCCCCAAGTCAGCTGGAGGTGAGTTTTTATAGCTCTGTTAGCACAGTGTTGCATTCACAGTTTAACTCCACACTTCGTAATCAAAACCAGCATTCCAGCTAAATTGTGGGGCAAGCATAAAGAGACTATTCACACACACATTCTAAAGCAGACTTTACACATCCAGTCTTGGAGTCAAATTCAGGCACTGCTTCAGTGCAATTCAAACATGTGGCATCTCCCAATTTTTCAAAATGCTAACTGCTTCCTGAGGCTCTGAGAAGTCCGTTTACAAATAATTCAGCAATGGTGCAATCCATCTTACTATTTGCTTATAACAATTAGAAAATTTAGTCTGGGGCTGAATCCTGACCAACCATTAAGATTTAAGGAATAATATTCAAGCAAGAATGACCCCTGCTCCAGCATCTATAAATAATCGGGAATTCTTCTGCACTTGCAGTCCCACAGTTCTTACTTGCGGGAAAAAGATTGCTGAAATAAAAGGTGACAAACATTGTGGATGTTAATATTACAGAAATTATTCATGTTTTAATTTAAAGTTGAACCATTACATTCAGGGATAGCAACTTAACATTGAACTGTTGTGTTTTCTCAATTTTCTATGAACTGAACCATTAAATTGCTACGGTAAACTTTTGATATAGATAAAGTAAACCCAGAAACAGTTGAACAGGCTTGATTGTCATTCACACTATGTAGCAGAAGGTAGTACTGCTCAGTTCTTCTACAAGGAGACTACTTATCCAGAGGAAAAAAGTAAATTACTCAGTTTCTTCCTCTGACTTGATGAGATACCTCTAACTACCTTCATTATGTTAGTGCCATAGCTAGTAGGCTAGCAACGATTCTGAAACAGGGTTCTTCCAAAACCTTTTCAATTCCTTACCACTAGGTCAGAAAGTTAGAGGTGAATGCCTCTAGCCTGCTGGTTAGGGCACTGTTCCAGGAGGAAGGGCACCAAAGCCTTTTCTCTGGCTCCAAAATGTTGTTAAGTAAATATCTTTATGGCAACTGGAACAGTTTATGCAAGAAAAACAAAAGTATTACTCCATAATACCCTGTATTCCAGGGCAAAGTTCAATCAAAGGTGGAAAATTTCAGCTGATGAAAAGTAATACAGTCAAGCTGTAGTGCACGTCACTGATCATTTGGGCTTTACAACACAAAGACAGTATCATAGAGACCTTAGCGAGTCTGATGAGCTGCAAGGTTATCATTACAAAACCTAATCTTTTTAATCTAAACATCATTAAATAGGGGAGATTAGAAGTCATCTTTGTTCTTTTAAATTCTGTGAAAGGAATCTAATATCAGGCATTTTTACGTCTCTTCTTTATAACATTTTTTTACTCCTTATATATTTAAAATAAGGATCTATTACGCACCTGTCATAAAATAGTACTCCTTTCTGTTTTTTCTGTGGAATAGATCTTTGGTGTAGAAATTGGTGTTGTACACATAATATGATACATTTTGCCAACCTTTTTATGTTCCAAGTTTATGTTCCAATATTAGTGTTCAGTCTTAACCTCTCAATTAATATTTTTCTTCTCTTTTGCCATCTTTATCAGTAGTTTTCTATCTTGTGAAGAATGTGGACATATACATTTAAGAAAAGACTTAGTGTTGTTAGTCTATTCTCTTTAAATTATCATTTCTACCTGTTTTCTTTCTTTGTTGCAAGCATGCTGTGAATCTTTGATGCAACCGCCACTGCACTGAAAGACTGAGCCTGCTCTTCTCTGCTTTGTGACACCGAGGGTATAAACTGTGAGAAGCAAGGGGCACATATTTTTTACTGGTATTGCATGTATATTGTTTCATGAGGTCTCAAAAGCCCTGTTTCTTTTGGATGCAAAGTTGTTACTTTTCCTCAGCTAAGCAGTTACAGGTAATGGTGTGCAGCCCTCTGACTACGGGGAATTCTAAATAGCTGTATAACCATTCAAGTCTTTATAGTTAAGCTTTTATGACAGTTTTTTTTTCCAGGTAAAACACTGTGAAATAGAATCTGGCAATGCCTTTCTCTTTTTTAAAGACCACAAGTTAAAACCCTTTCATAATGAATTTCTAAAACGTGTATCTAAATAAAATATGTGTTTTATTTATTATGATTTGGAAAATGTGATTCAAAGTGGAGCTGATTATAATGTTACAGATGGGGATACTCAACACTGTCCAGCCTAAGCCTCTCTTCCTGCGCTCTGTAACTTTCACAAATGGATTTATGGATTTCTGCTTTGAACTCATTTTTAGTTTAATTTTCAAAATTAAACCCCTAGCAATAACAATTTAGCCAACCATCAGTTTACAATAATATCAATGGAAAATATATCATTTTTCTGATGTTAAAAACTGTTTTTTCCCAGATATTTCTTATAAGTGCTTTCACTCTTTGATGTTATGTGGATTGACCCTTAGATCCAGAAAAGGAATTGTTCTCTAACTCTCCTCTGAAAGCCGTTTTGGGAGCTTTTCTGCGTCCATGAAGAGGCATTCATATTAGTCCACATGCTAAACCTATACATATTGCCATTGGTATGCAGCTTTTATATGTTAACAACTATAATTATCTTTGAGTTCTCTGTGTATTACTGTTTCTGGAGGTTTGATGACATTCTACTAGCATTAAGGCTGATCCTGCTGCTCCGCTAATCCAGGGGAACACATTACCTGCAGCAGCATGGCTGCAAGGGGGAGTAGCAGGCAGCTGGGGCTCATGGGGCATCCGTGAATTCCAGCTGAGCTTGTATCAAATAAAGAGCTTCCAGCAAAAGTGAATGTGCCAAGAGCCTCTATTGTCTATTGTTCAGGCAAGAGAAATATAAAAGTTTTATCTGATTATTGAGGGAGAGAGCACCATAATGTGTAACTGCTTAACATACAGCTTAAATTGCATAATAATAAACAACTACCTTAACGAACCTTTCATTCTGTCTATACAAGAAATTAAATAGGAAGATGAAAGAAAACATATAAGTTGTAGTTCCTTAAACACAATCTACCTATAAGTTGTCCCCTTAAACACGGTCCACCTATCCATTAGCCAGGACTACTAACAGACATGGAGAACAAATTACTAACAATATGAAAAATTAGGACTAGGTCTTGATTTCTACCAAACCAGTTTTTTTTAATGTAATGTAAATATATTTTGGTGAGAAAGGAGTATGAAGTTGTTTTAAAAGTATATGTCACTAGGAATAACAACATTTCAGTCACTGAGATGCTGTTTTGTGAGAGGAAGCCGCTATGCTTCTCCAATACACTTACAATTATCATGCTGTTATTATTTTTGCATTTAAAATGTGTCATAGGAAAGAAGATTAAAATCTTTACTGTTAGATTAGATTAGACATTTCAGAAACACCCTAAGCAACAGGGATGCAAGCAGATCAATACAACTGGTGTACTTGTATTTAATGTATATAATCTTTAATACGGAATGCAAAATAGCTACTATAGTTCTGAGGAATTCCAATAGCATAATCCAATTCCAGCTAACTGGACAGATTTGTCTCTTCTCCTTTTGCCAAGCATTTTTCCTTATGAGCTTTAGTTACCTGGTGTGTAGCAGATGGACTCTTTTTATTAGTTGGTAGAGAACAGCATTTGAAGCCTGAAGTGTTAATAAGCTTGCTGTTAGAACAAACTGTGTCACGTCCCTTTAACATCTCTTTTTCTCTAAGGTTCGCCTAAAAGGTCTTGCTGGCTTTATTCTGATTTACCATAAATTCTCCTGATTTTTCATTTTTACCACAATAATTTCTTTACCAAGAGCGACCTTCTCTCTTACCTATATCCTTGTTATTCCTAGCTAAATGTAGTGTTCAGAAACCTTACCAGTGCTTATCCCATATTGAGTCAGCAGGAGGCAGAAAAAACTCGGAGGGAGAAAAACTCAACTAAACAGAATTACAGGGCTGTAGGCAACTTTTGCCAACAAAACGGGTGTTTGCTAAAACCACTTATCTTCCATACACCCTACCAAAGGGTTTGCAGTAATGAAATGAAGCTACAGGAACCAGCAGCAAAGAATCCAAAAAAAAGTCTACCATGCTCTCTTACATTGACGCTCCGACTGAAAGAACATAAATGACTCTTTACTAGGGAGAATGAAGGGTTTTAAGCCTTTCTAGAAATGTTTGTATAGATATGTGTGAATGTTATATCCATATGAAAGCTTTTACATATACATATAAATGGGGAAGTGATGTAAACACTAGTTTGTGGGTTTAACTAGTGAAATAAAGATAATGATTACTTTTTTTTTTTTTGTTTTATTTAATTTCTATTCTGGGCTTATCTTGTTGCTAATTTTGGCTAGCCTAACTGACAGAGTCAGTAGCTGAGCAAGAGTGTAGATAATTCACAAGTCACATCTGTGCCACATACGGCAGAGACCATATTCCTGAGGTAAGGATAAAATCACGGAACATGTAAAATTGAGCTCATGTGGCATCAACCCTTTATATCATATCCAGAAGAGCATGAGGCAAGCTTTTCCACTTTTGAGGACACTAGGACCCAAGTGATGTGCTTCGCTGGGTCACTGCATAGCTTACAATACAAACTGGAAGGAGCCAGCCAAAGTGCATGGCCCATAGGAACCACCACTGGGGATCTTTGGAAACCGAGGGAACTTCCTAGACTTCTGCCTGCATTAATCTATCCTGTCCTCATACACTGTTAGTTCACACCTTTTTACTTTACTTTTGTTATATTCTAATAAAAACAATCCAAGAAAATATTCAGTCTTTGCTTTATTCCTTATGTTCTATGTAAATGCTTTATCAGTTTCCCTAAAAAGTGAATTTTGAGTTCCCATGCCTTTAATTGATAAATGTCTGTAAGGCTTATCCTGAATATTTCAGCAGGTCATCAAGGAGGTTGTATAATACTACTCTAAAGCCTGAAGTACTAATGTCTAACTACACATTTCAGAGAAGGGACGTCAGTGGATGGCAAAAAAGGAACAAAGAACAGATAATCATTATAGGCAGGGCTGATGTTTTCAATTGTCTTAAAGTTACTCAGCAATGTCCTTACTAAAATTCTTCTTTCACTTGTACATACCTTTATCAAACAGAGGCTCTTGGGGCTTAAATTTTCTTTTTCAGTTGTCTGCCTTGGATGTATTTATTATTATTTAGATATTATTAAATTGAAACTATTATTGTCTATTCAACTCCTTCACTTTTGAGAGCACCACAAAAAAAATCCAGTTCTCCACACTAAAAAAATGAAGATGAGACCTTTTCCATGGAACATATCAGCACTGCCATACTTAAAACTTACATGTGTTGTGAAAGTGACCTTTGTGTCAAGGATGTGTGTTTTGCTCTTAAAAAATCTACTAAAAATGGCCGAATGCGAGGTCTTTGGGAAACAATAATCCAAGGCGATTGACAATAACAGGTTTTAGCAAGTTCATCCCAGATAAACGTCAAATTTAACAAAACCTAAAAAATTTTGAGGTGTGCTATCCCTGTAATCCTCTCCACTTCCAGAGACCGATAAACATCCAGTTCTGGGTTTCCTGTATAACCACCTACTCTTCTTCTACCAGGCCTTCCTGAGAGGAGAAGCCAGTTGCCCGATTCAAATACAGAGGGAACAAGAGCTGTATTTAAAGGCAACTGTCAGAAAGTTTGAAAGTAGAGTTGATAAGAGAGAAAAAAAATTGGAATAGAAAAGAAAGACACTGAGATAGCTAGGGAGAAGAATGCCAAACAGCATGCAGAGAGGTTGATAATCATAAATGAGAGGTGTGGAGAGAAATGAGGGAAGAAGAGAGGCTAGCAGATGGGAGGAATGGAGGAATAAGGAGATGGAGGGAGACTGAAGGTCTCTGGGCAGAGTCTGGACTGAGAAATGACTGTGTAAAGACATAAAGGGGAGAAAATATGACATGACAATGGGGCTATGGCATGGCAAAGAGATTTAAAAGAGACTGATTTGGTAAAGTAATTAGGTTATGATTAGTGAAATGTTTCTGCCTTGCGGTGAGTTTACACCTGCCAGCAACTAAGCACCCACCAGCCACTCACTCACATTGCACTCCCCAGTGCGATACGGGAAATTATTGGAACAGCAAAAATGAGTAAAAAACCTTGTGGTTTGAGAAAAAAAACAGTTTAACAGGTGAAAGGGGAAAAAAAAGGAGGGAAAAAAATGCCCAAGTGACGTAAAGGCACCGCTCGCTACCTCCCAAGTATCTCCCATCACTCCATACCTCACACCCAGCAGACCAATGGCCATCCAGCCTCCTAACAACGGCTATCTTGGAAAGACTACCCATAGTCTTCATCGCCAAACCTGATGTTATATGGCATTAAATATCCCTTTGGTCAATTTGGGTCAGCTATCCCAGCTGTATCACCTCCCAAACTCTTTCCCGCCCCCAGCCTACTTGCTGTGGGGGGCAGAATGAGAAACAGAAAAGGCCTGGACACTGTGTAAGCACTGCTCAGAGATAAATCTCACCTCTGGTGTGGTATCAACATTGTTTTGGTCACAAATCCGAAACGCAGCCCCATATGGCAAACAAAACAAAATTAAGATGCAATACATACAATAATACAAGAAGCAATTGGAGAATAAGAACTGAAACACTGAAAAACAGGAAAATGATTTTATAGCAAACCTGACTGAAATTCAGGGCATGTTCTGGTTTTATAACAGCGATGTGGGATACAAGCTCTGCCTCTCCAAAAAGTCTCAGCCTCTGTCATGAGAAAGCCCATCTTACACATAAGCACTTCTGCTTCAGGACTAAACCAGAAATAACTATGATGCATTTAACCAAAAAACAAAAAAAAAAGATTACAAAAATTATCTTTTAAGTTCTTAATGTGCCAAAGTGCTTTCATATGCTAAAATGCGGATTAAATTTTTAATCTATTCCACAGATACCTGTCCTGGTTTGACGTAATATACAAGCAGGTGGTATTGCTTCATACTATATTTTTAATCGTAACATAAGCGCTTGTCACTTATGACAAAGGAGTTTATTTTAGTTTCTGCTATTCTGTGCTGCAGATGCATTTTCAGACTTCTGAAAACAAGGCCTGGTCTAATTGAGAAAGAAACATGAGTTCTCAGCACAAAAGAGGTTTCCCGTATGACTTCAAAAACATGAAGGAAAAGCTGATACGGCAATAAAAAGTAGCATCCTGAATAAAATAATATACGCCACATGAAATGTCGGCTTAGAGAAACCATACTGTTTTGCTCTTGTTAATTTGATAATTCACCGACTTTCTAGCTCCTCTAGCAGAGACACTGAGCACCAGCGCTCAGTTCAAAAGCATTAAACTAGGGAAGACATGCATACATTTTTCACACATCTTTTTTGCTTATGCAGGAGAACTTCTTTCATGTTAGGAGCCTAAAGCAGAAATATTGTGACAGTGAGGTGACAGAAATCAAATAAACGGTTGGATTAGCAGAACAATATGGAGTTTGAAATATAATTATTTCCTGTTCGATTAAAACTTTGCAGAATTAAACATTTTTGATCCCCATCATGCATATGAAAATGTATATTATTTTGATATATGACAAAGTGATCTTGTCACTCTTATCTGAGTTCAGATGGCTTGTATTATAGAAACGTACGCACAAGCCAGACCACCACACTTACAGTCCCTTCTTTTGCAAGTATGCTGACATATAACAGAAAATTTAGCCAGGTATTTTGGGATTTTTCTGGATTGTTCTTTCTGTTTATATTTTTAAAATTATGTAGTTGAGTAATTATTGTTTGTTTTTTAAACAACAATCTGTTCTATCAATGTCCGTGAATCAGTGGAAGGACACATCATGCTGAATAATCCTCTCCCCCTAAATCAGCAACAAACCCTTCCCTTCCAAAGGCAACTCAGTGTATTTATTTCCATTTCAGATCATTCTTGGGTTTTTTGGTCGCGTTCTAAAAATATTTCAAGCTCTTCAATGCACATCATTGAGGAAATTGATACATAGTTCAAGTGTGCTGCAAATTTTTTACTTTTGTTTTTCCAAGTGAAGGAGGAGTAGTGGACCCAAACTGGTGCAAAGCTGATAAATTAGCTGTCACTTAACAAAACTCCCCTGTTCCAAACATATCTGACACTGGCACTTTGCAGTTCTGCTCAGAAGAGCTGCAGGAATAGATACGTTCCAGTCTGACAGGCTAACAACTGACAGTGAGATGCTATGCCAACACAGATGAAATTATTTTCCAAATTTTTTCACATTGTAAAGAACGAATTTTGAAGAAGGAAAATAGTCTAAGACCTTCTATCGAACTCTGAGGATATTCTCCCACATCCTGTATTTAGAAAACCAAGATCTGAATACACACCCAACATGCATGAACTATGCAGCTGCAATATTAGCCTTTGTGGAAAGTGGAGATCTCCTTGCAGGAGGTGGGAAGTCTCTGACTCTTCCGAAGGACTTGACAGTAAGGGTATCTATATTCTGCAGCAAACCTTCACTGAATAGACCTGTGTCATACTTTGTTCTTTAATTAAAATTGGTTTAATGTTTTTATGTTCCATAAGTCTGAATTCATCCACCCACAAGTCCTGAATGCCTTCATAATTTACATACGTTATTTGAACCTACAGAGACTTCATTTTGCTAACCTATTTACTGCCCACATCTGTATTTTTAGCAGAGCTGCACACGGGAGTTAAGCCAACATAGAAGCTATAGAGAACTATTAAGGTTTATATTTAAATTTCATAATGGTACATAATTCATACAAGACTGTAATTGCTAAAAGCAGGTTGCTTATATTTAAGTCTTTGACTTTGAAAATAACAAAATTTGATGTCGATTTAGCCTACAGTATGAACATTCACTTTGGATAATCAGTAATGTTCTATAATTGTATATAAAAATTATTTAATGGCAGTTTCAGCTTTCTACCTGGATAACAATTCATTTTAACCATCCATAATTCGATCAGATTACATCTTGTTTTACATATTTTAATAGACGCTTTCTCCTGGTTATTTTACAAATTATATATGCAAATGATTTATTAAATAATTGACGAAGCACCTTGTTTGGCTTGTAGCTACAAGTGATGCTTTTCTTCAGAAATATATTTAGGCAGCAGTTCTCTTCACAGCAAGATTTTTGCATAGTATTTTAAAAGATATTTAAACTCCCGCCGCGATGAAGGCTTATTTAGAAACACCAAGTATACTTTACTAACCTGATTTATGAACCAATTTATACAATCTAGTAAAATAGCACTGTAGAATTTCATTGCATAGGGATACTCATCTTCTCTGAAGATCCTAAATTCTTTAACACTTGGGCAACCCTGTATTATTACATTCTATGATAGGACAAAGTATATCAGGGTAATTATCCCTCCTGTTTTATTAAAGCTTTATAAAACTGTTAGAGGTTAATGCTGCAGTTATTTTTTTCCTATTGCCCAATTTCATCCTATAATACCAAGGAAAAAGGGAAAGAGAGTCATTAATCTCTTATTAGACATATATTAAATGGTATAATGGAATACTATGTGTTATGTATCTACAACTGTGTGTATATATATATATGTGCGTGTGTATGTACACATATAAATATACATATACCTACATAGCAAGGATACTTTTAATATTAAAGACTCCAGGATCCATCCCTTAACCTATTGTATAAAAGTGCCAGTGTTCCAGGTATTACTTCCCTCTTTTTTCTTTATTTTTAACTAACACTTAACATATGCTCAGTATTTCCGTAAAAAGGTTTTTCAGGTAAAATTGAATATTCACAGACATGCTAGACCCAGAAAACCTTAGTTATTTAAGCCTTGTTTTTCCTAACCTTGTAATTAATACATCACTAACTTATAAACAATCCTTTCTCTCATTTGTAAAGATGCACAATAAAAATGAAAACTCAAAAAATGCTTTCCTTTTCAAGCTGTGGGATTTGAAAGAATGAAAAATAGCTTCCATGATTGAAAAGGCTGGAGAGTTTATGATACTGTGTAAGTATTTAGGAAGTTTCTGCTTGGCCAATTACAAATGAGAATCCTTTCAGTGCCTGTAAATTAATGTAATACAATGCAGCACACAAGCACAGAGTAACTTCCACTGAGAACACTGAGATCTTCAGAGAGAAATCCTATAGAAACTAACGGGAAAAAGGCACCTCCATACTGATCGTAGCACACGACAGTCTTCTAGTTTGTCTTCCTTGGAGGAATCTCAATCTTAAATGCAGGTATTTCAGATCCTTTTATTTTAGGCAAAGGTCCCTGTTTTCCTTATAGGAGAAGGAGTATATCTGTCAGTACACACAGAAGGTGCTGAACCGATGCTCAGCAAAGGTCAGAAAAGAGCTACAGATGAATCCTCTCACTTTTCACCCTTGTGTTGCAATGTTTGATGAAGAGGCCAGGAAACAGAATTTTTCAGAAGAGTGGGATTTGTAAAAGGAAATCCTAAGATCCGCAATTAGAATTTTCTCTTTTTAAAGGACACAAAGCAGATAATAGTATAAAATACAATGCTGGTATGTTTCCCTCCCAAAAAATTAGTGAAGCATGTCTCTTGATATGCTGTCCTTCTTTTTGTGTTTCTCTGCTTTTTTTCAGAAGCAATGGAAAACTGATCACCTGTGTATCGAACAACGCAAACAACCCCCACAGTTTTGTTCAAAAAACTTACAAAGACTATCTAACAGTATTTCTTAATTATGATTTGACTCCGACACAGCACGTGATAGCCTGTGAAAATTCAAATTCAATAAGAAATGGGTTTTTATCTGTGAAGATTAAATGGAATACAAGCACAGAAAATATTTTGAATTTTTGGTGGATATTTTTACTTTACATGTGCATTTTAAAAATAATAATATGGAATTTTTACATTTTTCCATTTATCCTAAATTAATTTGGGATAAATATCTTAAAAATAATTAAATACAATAATTTTTTTAAAAATATGAGGAAGAGAATTTAAATATCAAACATAATAAATTGATATTTATATCATGCACATGATAAATTTCATTACAAACAGGTAGTAATTAGCAATAGTTTTACCTTTTATAACTGTAACTTGAGAGGACCTTCAGCACTTGTAGTATCAGTTTAAGCCATTTTTGTCAGAGTTACACAATAACGAAATAAATGATGACTGCTGTCACTCTTTCTCTCTCACACAGAATGAGCAATGTAATCCTGTTTTGGTATTAATCACTATAGTTTCAACAGCATGTGCCATTAATTCACCCTAATGTGCTGCAACCAATCAATACTTAGTCTGTAAACTCATTTGTTTCTTGGCTCTACGTGGCAAAAATCATTGTCTTAAAATACCTCTTTTTATCATCTTCAAGATGAGGAACCATTTAGATAAACTCGGTAGCTAAGCCTTACATAAGATGTATTCATCTTACGCTAAAGTCATGCTCCTCAAACCATTTAACATGTATTTTACTGGTATGCTGAAATACATTTTCAAATAATAGTACAGAAGACTGAAATTACTTTTGTGAAGTTTAAGAGGTTTTTACTCGCATTACCTACAGACCCCTAACTCACTAATTTAGTAATAGCTACGAACTGTTAACATGGTGCAATAGGAATGCCGTATGTTTTAAAGAATGACTCCCTGATTGGTGTCTATTAATCTCTGTTGCTGTTCGGAATGTGAATGTTCCCTGCAGTCTGCTGTGTTGTGTGGCTGGAGCCACTGCACACACTGCATTTTAACAAGAGCAAACCCACGAAATCAGCTCTTCCAAACACTTCGTTCTCGCTGCTGCCTCCTCCTTCTGGCGTTACTGCACTGGCAGATTTGCATGCACCACATTGACTTTACAAGCGTTTACCAATTTTTGCCTTATACGATGGCTCTCACCTCACTGAACTTCTGTGGCATTTCCGTGGCGTTTGCTGCGTTCCTGTGTCCTGTCCTCCTGCTGGTGAGGAGGCTTGGGAGCGGGAGGCTGCCCTGCGACTGCAGCACTGCAGCTGGGGGCATCAGGGGATGCTAAAGCTGCCTGCTCTCCTAACCCCTCGCCTGCTGCAGGCCACACAGGGCCCAAAGATTGACAAAGGTGCCAGTTATGGCTTTGCTTTCCCAATATTCTTTAAGCTGGTGTTCTGGAGAGATCAAGACTTACACTGACTCGTTATCCTTTACACATGGAATGACGAGCACTAACTGCCTGATAGGTATCAAAGGCTAGACTTGAAAAGATAAACTACAAGGGTCTCCTGCTTGCCTAGAATATGAGCCTTTTATAAGGTTTGTGGCTGCCTAATGACAGTCCGTCCTCATGGCTCACTTCATTAGGGCTCTCCTTCTCCTGGATGTAGAGGATGCTCTCTGTACAACCTCTCTACGGTAGAGGTAACACCTAGATATTTAGAGGTAATAGTCCCCTCTGACAGAGTTGCTCAGTAGGAATATTGCCATGAAAACACATTCGTACAAAAGCCAGCAATCAAAATGGTATTTTTATCTAATCAGTTACAATGCAAACTACAGTCACAGCAGTTTTAGAAAAAGGCCACAGCCATTAGGGACACAGAGGCTACAAGCTTATGCCATGTTAAGGTGAGGGTGGGTGACAATGGATCAAGTAGCTTCCTTTGGGAATGTATCAGAATGACTAAGTAAGGGAACAAAAGTGAGTAGACTGAGCCTGCAACTGAACAGATGGACACCAAACCAGATGTAATTGGATTTGCTTCCCCTAAGCAGATTCATAAACTAAAGCTCTCTCCTTGCTCCTCTGAGAGATCAGCTTCAGATGACCAAGGGGAAATATGCTTAGCATTGGATTTGGCCAGCGTTTGTGGCAGCTCAAGCACTAATGAGGACCAACTGTGAAAAACTAACCATCAGAACTGCCTGTCCATTTACTTCCTCCCAGTTTACTGCTCCAAAACTTTGTCAAGTGCAAAGTTTGGATGAACCAGGACCATGTTTTAGTTCAATTATCTTTCCCATTCTTTTCCAGTTTCCTTGCATAAATTAATCATGATTCAACTGCATCTATCCCACTGCTAAAGGGTGCTAGCTGGCAGGAGTATTCTGGCAACCAAATAACTTGGTATGTTTCCTCCGGGTTTACCGAAGGGGGGAAAAAAAAAAAAAAAAATGCAGCAAAAACCTGTTCTTTCCCTGGGGAGCAACACAAAATATAATGATTTTTTCTCATAGTAAATCTACCAAGGCACCTATATCCCAAAGCCATGCTCTGCTACCCGTCTCTTTCAAAAAAGGATGGCAGAGCAGCTGAAAGAAAGCACCGAGGAATCCAGGCAGGTCCAGGAGGAGAGGAGTGAGATATGACTGTACATGACTGCAATACGATTCTGCATTCAGCATGGAATTATCAATACATTTGTAAAGTTTTCTGCCTAAATCCTAACAGTTTCACCACTGTGAAATGCTTTCTGCAGCTGCTGTCATGCTGGGGAGGAAGAGCAGGGGGAAACCTGCAGATCCTGGGGTTTGCAGGGCACGCTCTCACAGCATTTGCCATGCCAGTATTTGCATTCAATCTACCCCTCATAAACCAAAATGCAAAAGTAAGCTTTCTGTTTTACAGAGAGAGAATAGTAAAATCTTACATGCAAAAATGGGGGGAGGTGTTAGTCTTTAATTTACTTTTTTTAGAGATTTGATAATTGGCATGAAATGGTAATAACCATTCTTACCAGTTCTCTGAACCTGAATTCCCAATTACTTTTTCCATATACATACTTACTAGCAAGAAAAATGGTTAAATACTGAAGGCTTAAGTTATAAAGAGCAGCAAAATATATTTGAATCCAACTGTTTGTATTTTAATCTTATTATTTTTATAAATTTCATATATGTCAAAGTAACGGCAACAATAATAATGCATTTCTTGGGTTTATGTTGAAAAGTCAGACATGATAATAAAGCTTCACAACTTGAAACACAAAGAAAGAAAAAGACAAAAGACAACACATTTGAAGTAAACAGCAGACTGCCTTATAATAATTTCTTCCATAGCCTGTCTTACTTCCACTTTCTGTAATTAAATGTGGTGTCTGACAGCATGTGCTCTGAGAGTGTAAGCAGAGATCACACAGCTCCCAGAAGTAACTTATAAATAATGAAATAATCACCCATTCAGATGCAAACACCAAAGAGATGGATCAACTTTTTCTGCTACACCTTGCATAAAAAGTTCCTTTTGAGTGCCACACCATCAACGTGCAGTATTTAAAGCAGACAATTGTCATGCCTCTTTTGTTACAGTGAGCATATCAAAACACTTACTTTGCATTAAACACTGCACTGCAGAAACACAGAGACCAAATCATATCCCCTAGACATTAGCCTTCAAGACACTCATTCTTTCTGAACTTGCACAATAGCACACAATGAGGCAAATACAGGCTGTGTTTCACTCCAGTAAGTTCAGTGTTATTACGTGAAGAATTAATTTATTCAAATACATCTTAGTCATTATAAAAGCACTTTTGATGAGTTGTGGGTGAGCACTGGCTTACCCCCTGGCTTTTCTGTGGCTAAGGGACTTTCTGCTTTCCAAAATATAAGATTATCTTTTTCTTTTTCTTGTTTCAAGAGTGGCCCGATTAATGGAGAAAGAGCTCTCAGGGTAATACTCAGATTGTCAGTTGTTCAGGGAAAGCGATGCTCAAAAAAAGTAACGGCCTCATAGTCCCCTAGATAGAATCTTTATTTTACCTTTACACTATAAATGGGGAGAAAGGTGTAGAGGGACTACAGAGATGTCATTCCAGAGTACACTGAGCATGCGATGAAGGGAAGATGGTGCTGTGATCTCTATCTTCTTGAGAAGTTGAGAATTACAGCAGTTCTTAACCCCTACTGTGCTATATCACAGGAGTGGAAGGAGGCAGTCACCGGGCCAGAGTGTGGCAATAAGGGGGAAGAATTAGAGCTCTGCTATTAACTGGGGGGAAGAAAAAAAGATCAGAAAGTATAAACTTAGACTCAGAAAATGCTAAGATGTCTTCACTGCCCTCAGTACTGAATTGATGAATTCTGTCTGGCACTGTTCTGTCTGGATTTGCTAACTTGCCTTGCATCTCTGATTTCTAAATATCCTGATACACAAAAATATCCTGATATATAAAATAGGGGATTTTTTTCTACATACCTATATTTTCCAGATGTTAAAACACCATATTCTGCTTTCTACACCCTCAGTATTACCAGTAGAGTTCTAAATCAGTGACAATTGAAAGCATAGTAACCATTTTATGACCACAGCTTCCCAGCACCTCTCTCTTTGATTTGTATATTTAATAGGACTCCAGAAGATATATGCAATCACTAAAGGTAATGGTATAAACAACTTACAGACAGAATTTTTGTGGTTACTGTCTTTGCTGGGCAACATCTTGACTCCTCTTGATTTCAGTTCAATTGCTTTTTTCACTGAGAAGACAAGCAAACAAAAAGAAGATTATTCATTATTAAACCTCATAGAAAGGACATGGAGCACCTGAATCATACGTTACGTTAATACAAAGCTACACAGGAATTCTACAAGCAGATTCAAATAACTGCAATTTCTGGGATAATCCAATTACATTTTTTCAAAAATACGACCATTTATCATGTTTCAGAGGATGTCCTTCTTAAACAGATGTTACCAGGATTCGCAACATATTCAATAAAAGTTTCCTTATGGTCAAGTAAAAGAAAAACTTGTCCTAATGACATGTAAGGGTTTCCTTTGTTTGCCACTGCATATGGCAAAATCTTAATCATAGAATCATAATTATCACACTCTAAATCACAGAATTTAAACATTCTTTAAACTTCTTTATTACATAATATGTATAGTACATTACCAACACATATCTGAGGACCACAAGCATTAAATGCGATATTCACATCTGCTTTTATTTGATTCGCTCTTCAGTAGTAGACATGTTTTTAGTGCAGTTTCCTAAGGAGATTAAGGTTATAGGATCACAGGATGTTACATTCTTTGGCTCACCTAACCGCTTTTGAATCTACAGGGCAATTTCAATTGAATTAGAAAGACAGTAAGAGCTCTCAAAGGGACAGAGTTTGGTGAGAGAGAACAGATGCATCAGAGGTTTAATATCTGTTTTCTCTGTTTAGCCAGCTGAATGGCTGATAAACTCCCAGCCTATCCCTACTAAGTAGCTAGGGCACCATAGAAGGGATTGGGAGCAAAGCAGGAAGAGACAAGAGACATAACTAGTGCAGTTATACATTAAGGAACGCCTGGGGAAGAATTTTAATTGTAATGCTAAGAGGAAAGGATAAAAATATAGGACATATTCACAGGAAATTAATTAGTTCTCTAGCTTGGGAACAACCTGATCAACTGAAAATAAAATCAGATGTAGAATGTAACTGTGAAACAAGCCTGGACAATTCAAAAGTTCTGTGCAAAACCGATAGCAAAATAGCTCATGCCTGACTTTGTGTATCAGAATGCTAACGACATCATCATGATGCATGTCAGTAACAAAAAAATTATAAAAAGCAGCAATCCTTTCCCGATTGATATTAAATATTTTTTTTTTTCTAGAGCTTGCAGTAGGTAATCTTAAAATGCAGCCATTTATCCTAGATACAAACAGAAAAAAAAAATCAACTCAAACATTTTTAAAATGGCAGTAATTTATGCCTCATGCCATATAAGTATATAAATCAATACCACAGATTATCAGTTATACTTTTTGTCTATGTATAGGATTAATTTTAAGATTACTACACAATACACCGATCTGTATGCAAATATTTCTAAGTGAAGTGGTAGGAGCAGCAAGTTAACATGCCTTTAAATATTGCATTAAAACCTGGGATTTCATTGTATTTGTTTCCGTGTTGGACTTTTGCTGCATTTGCAGCCACTGAGTGAAGCAGGCTGTTCTTATGTGCTGAAATTGGGCAAGCACCGCCGACAGTACTTTTTGTGCTTTGTACGTTGCAAGTCCAGACATTTATGTCTAAACCTGGAAAACAGGTGTTCAAATGATGAAAGATGATTGAAACACAATTTTAGCTGCATGGGATGAAATGGATTTGATAGCACTGTGGTGTTTTCTCTTCTTCTAAAACAGGAACACATTATACGGAGACATCAATGCAGACAATAAGACTAATATCCTCAAGGGCTTATGGAAGGTTAAACCTCATGGATAAGGTTTTCTTAGGATTATTTTCTAGACTTAGGTACTAAAATTTCCATCAAATGCCACCTTATGTTCTGTTTCTTAAGCTACATAACCAGTCTTTTAAAATTATTCTATATTTAATGGGAAATGAACAGCACAACCCTTGTAATGAATATTTGGGAAATTGTCTGGAGCTGTGGTCCCTCCACCAGCATGAATTTCACAATTCATTAATAACTGTGTCACATAAAACATGCAATAAGTTCTTGGAGGATTCAAAACCCACATTGCTTACATTCACAGATGAGTGGTAAAACCATTGAGTTTTTATACGCTGGACAGTGAAGAGAACGATACTCTCCTCCTTCTCTTTGTCCTGTGACCTCATTTAAGGTGAAAGTAGCAGTCATCACTCAAATTCCTTAAGGGAGTTCACTACTGAAGGCATTTGTTAGACAATACTTGAAGCACGCTTCTTGGGAACTGGGAAAAATTATAGCCATCAGTTTTATTTGAAATACAGTGGACATAAATTGAAACAAGAGAGGTTCTAGCTTGATACATGAAAAACTTTTTCACTATTAGGACAGTCAAGCACTGAAACATGTCCTGCAGTTTCCATCCTTGTGAGTTTTTCACATGTCAAGAAAAAGGCATTCTGTATCTCTCTGAAAGAACAGTAGATAGGGGATTCACAATACTTATGATCAGTCACCTAAAATGTATGTTTTATGAAGAGAAATAGCTACCTCAAAGGGGAAATTCATCCTTTTCTGAGATAGGCACAATGAATCATCCTCTAGAGATGCCTTTTCCTCTCCATAAAATATAACTGAAACTTATAACACTTGCTCAGCTACATTCCTACATTTTAGAGAGTAACATTAAGTGACATGAGCTTTTATGTCTGGAGAACTTTAACGGCCAAATGTAGGTATCTGTGAGACTTAGGGATCCATGAAGTTAAATGGGTTAGTTTGAGACACAAACAGCAAACTTCTGCCTCTGTTATACTTGTGTATGTAAGTTTTTGCATGTGGCCTGCATAGCATTTTCTTCTATTTTTAAAGAGAATTAAACAAGTATAGTCTTTAAAATAGAAACTGTCATTCTCTGAAAGAGAAACAGAGACCACTGAACACTGTGCCTGGAGTGCCTCTGTAACATGGAAGAAATACCCTAAATTGCACTTTTTATAACTATTTAAATCCCATTTGAATAGCTTTTCTGAGATACTTCTTTTCTACTTCCTGATTTCTCTTTCATTAAAAAAGTTTTCCTGATTTCAAAGATAATTTGCCATTAAATAGCACAAAAAGGGAATGCGTTTACATCAATAATGTCAGATATGAAAAGTGCTTTCCACCTTTTAAGTGATTACTTTTTAAAATTTGCATAGCTTTCTGCTATCTTCACTTAAACATTCAGTTAAGCTAACTGAATTAACTCACTTCACCTTTTCTGTTAATCGTAACTTCAAGACTTTTTTGGAGATGATAGCCCCATTCAGGGAGGAGGGCAGACCTAAGCACGGGAAGTCTAAGACAATCTTATCAGGCTACTGGAAAGCACCAGTGGTATTCCTTGACTTTCTGCTATAGTTGAACTAAACTCAGCCATGAAAAGAATATAGGCCACTATTTGAATGGATCATGAAAGCTGAAGTAAAATTTTCAAGTTGTAAACTCCATTCAAACATATTCTGATTTCTATTAAGCTTTTAGTTTCTAATATATTTGAACCTGTGTGAAGAAAACACATTTTATCCCAAGCACAATTACATTGCAGCAAAGATTATGACAATTTAGCAGAAATATAGTTGTAAGAAAGGATGAGAATCAAAGAATGACAGAATGGGTGAGGTCGTAAGGAACCTCTTGTCCAAACTCTTTGCTCAAGGCATAATGTTTGTATGCCTAGTCCAAAATATTATGAAAAATTATTGCTAACTAAAATCACCTATGATTTAATGTTTTGGGGTTTTTTAAAACTAATTACTCTATAGCATATTGTAAGCATTATCATGTTTTCTGAGCTCAAAGAATACTCACTGAATATTTGATCTTTTGAAATTAATATATTGCAAAGAGTTGCCTTAAGGAAATTTTCTTTTTGACTTCTTTAATCACCTGTATAATGGTAGATCAGAAATACTGCAAAAAGAAGAGAAAATTACATTTTTTCGCTACATATTGTTTCACTGAACCCTTACTACAATGAGATTTAAAGAACTCAGTGAACTTCTATTATTAAGGAGAAGACTTAGAGGAGCATTGCTCATGTTCAAAATGAACTGTGATGTCTTATGACTTCAAAAATCTATTTATCAGCATATTTTCATTAAGGTTGAATCACACCCAAATATGCTTAGTCATCTTTTTAATCTTTGTTGTCTCAGGAAAGTAGAAATATAAAAAAAGTTTGTAAAAGTCGTATATTTCTAACTTGAATTTTTTAGAAATACTGCACTTGAAGTGCTCCTTAGGATGTTAAAAGAGTCTTGAATTTGTTGTTTTTGTAAGTGAAAACAGTCACTGGTAGTAGCAGCTTTATTTTCTGGAGCCATGAAGCACTTCAGTATACTATGCTTTCACTACATTCCTACCTCTCTGTAATTCAAAAGGAAGAATTTTACCATTTTATTCTGCTTACATTCATTTCTAAGAGAGAGTAACTCACCAAAGAACTGCTCCAGTGCTGCTACTACTGTAAAAGCATATTATACACAGCAGCTCATTACAGCAGGGATGCTTTCCTACAATTCATGCAACAGCGAATGTTTTAAAATGATTATTATTTTCCTCAGTTTTATTTCCCAGGATGTTTCTCTGAAAACTGCCCTTCCAACCTCAGTTATACTCCAAATTGCTCAAGAAATGAAATCTGAAGGTTTTTTTTTCATGATAGTTTTAAACAGTGCTTTTAACAGTTACATATGAATAAATAAAAAACATGAAACAGTTAAGTCCTTCAAATAGTCTCTGCCCGTGTATGTTTTTTTAAATATATATGTATATTTCACAAGTGCAAATAACTGTACAAAATACAAAGTAATAGAGAATCATCTTTGTGTATATAAGCAGTTCTGGAAGCATTACTTGAACAAGTTATGACTTGTAACCAAAACAGCTATACACAAATTTTTAACTCTGGCAGAATCAGTATCTTTCCAAAAGTAAACTCAGTCATTTAAAACTTGATCTCTGATGACTCTTTCATTTGAATTCTTCATGAGTCCCTTTAATTACATGGTTTAAGCTTTATGCAACATTTTAGAGCAAAGATGGTTAATCCGTGGTTTTTCTTTGATTTGAAGAAGATAACACAAGACAGAGGGGTTTTTTTGTAAACAAACTCCACATGCACCTTGGAAATAGTGACAACCTACGTGAAATGTACACAAAGCATTGTCAGAATTCTCAAGAAAATTCATTGTCTTTACAATTTTTCTCTGGTACTGGAAGGTGCTTTTGAATAAACCACTGATTATAAAGAAGAGGAACTCACAAACTAACAAATTTATTTTTCACATATACTAATTCTTCAAGTGTAATTTCAAGTGAAGAAATAACATTTTCTGTGAATTCTATTAATATATTATTAGTACTTCTTACTGTGGGTTATTATGTTTTTGTATTCATGAAGTATTTAATTCTTATTTGAAGTTATATTTGAAAATACACTATGAAAGGCCCTACAGAGTGTTGTCAGCTCTGTCCTCTAAGTTGCAGGAGACAGTTTCGGCTTTCCCAGAGGACGTTGCCTGCCCTATCTGGGAAAACTTTCTAATATGTTTGTCTTTCCTTCCATCATCATATATGCTTGTGCTAACTCAAAGAAAACGCTAAATAACAATTAAAAAATAACACAACTAAAACTAAAAAAAAAAATAGTTTAAAGAAAATTATAATAAACAGTTACATGTACTTCCTACACATCCATAAATCGCCACTTAAATGTAAAACAAAAAGAACTCAAATTATCCAAAGAAATTTCTGTAAAAAAGGTAAAACTCAGATTGTTGACTTACCTGAAAAACATATTTTCCTTCACTGAGAGTAATTAATTAGTAATTAACCAACAATTACACAAGCAATATGAAGGTAGGAGGCAGTCACCTTTCAGACCCAGCTTCTCCCACCGTGAAGCTTCTTTTTTAATAAGTTTTATTTTGTTTTGTTTTAAATTGTGCTCCTTCTATATGATTTGCAAGGTTTTGTAGAGAACTTGTAGCTGGAGGTGTATTTCAAACCAGCGTATCTGTATTACAATACACAAAGTTTACATTTGTAATATATTTTCAGCGTGGCTATGAATTTCAAGTAGAAGGTGCGGGTTTTTTTAGAATTGCTTGACTGATCATGAATGAGCCAAATGGTGTACAAATGGAAGGTAGCAGGTAGTCTTTGGCACCACAAATGTCTGGTCTTATTCTCTGGATGTGTAATTTTGCTTAGGGGAGACAGGATAGAAATTAGTAAGAAGAAAAATATGGAAAAGTGAACTGAAGGTGAAGATGATATGAAGCACAATTAATTGTCCATTGGTAGGGCGCATTTGAGAAATAATTTAATCTAGAGAGAGGTTTGAGGAGTTATGATATACTTCAAAGGTAAAATGGGAACTGCAAAGAGGAAAGATACCTTCTGCAGTTCCACTAGGGCTAGAACAAGAACATATGATCTTTATCTGCAGCAATGGAAACTTCAGTGACACAAGAAAAAAGCTTTTTAACAGCAGAAGTGATGAAGCCCTGGAATAAACTACCTAGAGCACCTGTGGAATCTTAGCCATTAAAAGCTTTAATGAACATGTTAAATTAAGGTCTCAAAACAAAGCCAAATATACTTGGCTTCTCTTTGATATAGGGTTAGCTTATCAAGATACTTTTTAAACCTATTTTCTATTATTTCATAACAGTAACCTATAACCAGAAGACATTTGGCTGAGCAACAATAAGTGGCTAAGACCTTGGCAGGGTTTTCTAGGATTTCTAGCATATGAAATTAATATATTTCACCTATATTTAACTGCATGCGTGGAAACAGGTAACGGTGTGCAGTACAGAAGTCATATCCAAGCCAGAGAAGATACCAGAAACACAGCTCAGTTAACATAGTATTATGCTTGATCTAATTTACCCTCTTTTAGATCTAATGTAGTTATACCTTGAAGGCTAACACTCACTGTTTGTTCCTAGCATATTCTTTGTAACAGTCCTCGTGTAAATCTTGGATGACATAACATTTTTTTCCCAATTACCCAACTACATGAGTGTCTTGCCAGTTTTTCTTCCTGCATGAAATAACCTGCAAGGCCTCGAATACTGGCTACCACTCAAAGCTAAAATATTCTGACATCATTTGCTGGTACTTCCTCAAGCTCTTCTGCTGCTGCTCTGCTGAGTTCAGCTCTTGGCTGCCTTGGGGTGCAGATTTTTCCCAAGTACGGATATTTGAAGGTGAAGAGGAACAGCATGTTGCCCAGTACCTGGTGATCAGGGCCTTTCTTGTCCAGCCTTAAACCCAGTGTCACTATACAGACTGTATTTGAACAGTTCTCTGTTTTTGATACAGTATTAGGAAAAAAATTAATGCTTTCAGTATTTTGCATGTTGAGAGAGACTAGGAGACAAATATCTATTACAAAAACTGACATGTAGATTTACATATTTTGCAGAGTTCAGTAAGAAACAATGATGTATTTATAATAACATTCATGGAATTATCCTTGGAGGAAATTAGCAAATTTATCTCTGTAAAGTGCAGAATTCATCAATTAATTTTGCTTTAGAGAGGTTTGCTCTGATTTTCTTCAAGTTGAGTACTCCTACTTTGAAACAAAGTATTTTCTTAATTCAAACTGCAGAGTCCAGTCAAGTGCCCTGTCTGCGTTGCCCTAGTGCCTCAGCCTTTCTGGGTTCTCCTCCAAAGACACTATTACGGGAGTATTAACATTTTTTGGCACAGGAAGAAGTGATCTACAATTCCACATTTGGCAGCACCTCTCTGGATTCTGCTTACTGATCAAACATCTTCTTATCACTGAAAGTCATGTGGGACCAGTTAGATATCTATAGGTTTTCTTCTGCTTCCCTTTGGCCTGTTCTACCATGAGTTCTTTCTAAAAGTTTAGTATTCGTGAGAACAGGAAAACAAAATCGTTGTCAATCTTACCATTCACTTCAGCTTATGAAGGGAATTCTAAAATAAACTCTTTAATGAAGCAAGACCCCAGACTCCACCTAGGAGGATCCTTGCAAGCTTTAACTTCTCAGCTATGCGCTTCTTGACTTTAGCAGATACATCACAATTCTCCATAGTATTTCTCCTTTAAACCGTCTTACTGGGATAATACAACCCTCTGCTGTTTCTGTATTCCCTGCCTGAAAAGTATTCTGTCTAATACACTATCCCAGTGTTTCTCTCACTAACAGCTTTCAAAATCTTCCGTACTAATCAGTATTATAACTCCGGAGAGCTTCACAGCAGGCGTTGATGTTTCTACTATATGGCTACCTGTAAAAGCTGTAGGTTCATGATCATTTGGCTCCCTTGTTCCATCAATCCAGCACAGTACTGCCTGTCATTATCGGACCTTCCAGCTGCTCCCTGTGCTGGAAATCTCTGCGTGCAGTACTAGTGAACAAATGGTACAGCCCCAAGATAAATTAGTGTCACAACAGATTTTTACACAAATCTTTCTCATTCTATGTGTATAAGCTGACACAGGATCTGCAAGTTTAGAAAGAAGCACAGCTATTTGTTTTCCATTAACCTTCTGAATGTCACTTAGCTGGCCCCTTGCCCTGACAGACTGCGTTAGCTCCTTTGTGCTATCAATATGTGATATATCATAATAAAACAAGTTCAGCAGGAATCAAGTCTTCAATGCCTGCATCTGTCCTCCACAATTCCGGAAAATAGCATCAGCATGGTTTGCGCTATGAATATACACAGCCACAGTAGACACCGAGTAGTAGCACACAGGGATTGTCTCTAAAAATAAAACATAAAATGAGGTCCACTCAGTTCCTTGTTTGAACGCCACTTCAACTGTAGTCTTTCAACCATAGTGTCAAAAGCTGATTTATGGTTCTTCTCCATTAACATCTCCATAGTGCCACTCGGAATGATCAAAATGTTCATGAGAAAATCCTATTCTGAAGTCAGTATTTGACTGTCTTTTCAGGTTTTGTAGAGAAATGAGATCTGCAGTTTGGAATGAAAACATCCCTAACACACAGCTCTTACACTGATCATTTGACTATTATCATTGGCACAGCTGAACTTGAATGGATTCTTCTCTTGCATGGTAGAAAATGAAGAAGCTGCAAGTGTGGTAACACCAACAGCCCACTATTTGATGCCTCCAACTTCTCCCCATGCAAAAACTGACCACATGAATGCTTTCAGTCTGTGCCAAATATAAAATAATGAGTCTAATTGATTTTGTGATTGCATGTTTCTTTGAAACCTGTATATCTCCATCACTCCATATAATTTGCATATCTCCATCACTCATGCATATACTCTTATTTTAAATTCTTATGTTCCCTCCATATTGCTACTAGCTGGTTTAGAGATTCGTGAAACCTACAGTTTCTTCAAGATTTCCCAAATGCATATTTTTGCATTGGAAAATATGAAGTTCATGGAAGATGCATCAGTTTCATGATATCAAAACAGCATAGAAAACACCCATCTTGGAAGTTGTGTAGCCTTGGGACAGTGACGCCTTTTAATAAGGACTGTTGAAGACCTAACATTGAGTAATCATAACATAGTTTTTGACAAAGAGTAGCTACCAAGTCTGGGAAATATTCCTTGGTCTGGGGGAATGTTTCTTGCTTTGGAAGTATTTCAATGTGTAATTTCAATTTCATTTTTTATATTGCAGGTAATTGGGGGGAAAACAGTGACATATAAAAATGGTGATACACTGCTTTTCAACACAAATACTGACAACATGTAGTGCTGACACCGTGAAGCAGCTATGCCTGAGCCATCTTAGCAA
This sequence comes from Rhinoptilus africanus, assembly GCA_013400135.1. Classification (NCBI taxonomy): domain Eukaryota; kingdom Metazoa; phylum Chordata; class Aves; order Charadriiformes; family Glareolidae; genus Rhinoptilus; species Rhinoptilus africanus. The sequence goes on along the minus strand of VXBO01014952.1, from coordinate 94,031 downwards.
CACAGAAACTTTACTAAACGCTCAAGAAAGAAGTATTACTTGTACCAACCTGACTGGACCTTAGTACAAGCTTTAATGCACTTTCTTGTTTCTTCTGAAAATGCCCCAAAATCAAGGTTCACAATAATACGTTCCTATATGGTGGCTTAGTAATAAGACTTTTTAATAGAATGCCCTTGTGTTAAGAAAAGGGCACATGCAATGTAATGTAATCTGAGTCTTTGTCAAATGTCTCACTCTGTTGGCACTGTGAAATTCTACCTGAACTTTGGACTTAAGAGTCTTAAGGACAGAGCTTTATCCTAAGGTCTAATTCTTCTGAACTCTTGGTAAGTATAGTTCTTTTAGATACATATATTTTCTTTTTGTCACTCTAAGTCAACTTTAGGGTTTTGCTTTAAATTTTGAGAAAAAGAAGTATTTTGTGACACCAAAACAGACAAAATAGCCAATCTCTCTTAAGAATGCATGTTGCCTTTATGAGATGTCAGTTTTAACAATAAATCCAAAGATTACTTCTAATGTCAAACTCTGAAAAAGGAAAAGCTTCAAGGCTCTAAAAATGGGAGGAACAGATTGTTTTATCTTAAGGATATGCTGAACTCAATATATATGCCAAATTACTTTGATTATGAATTTTAAAGAGACATTAAGAAGCAGTTATATTAAGCAGCCACCTCTTAGAGGCTCTACATGCCATATTCACAAGGAAGCAGTCTGCGTGTTTTCTCCTGCTCTTTCCTTATCACTTGGTATAGACTAATATTGAGCTAATAACAGATATCTTATAATTTTAGTGCAGGGACAAAAGAATACATGCAAAAAAAATCAAAGCTTTTTTCAGAGAGGCTAAATATATATTCAATGTGTGGGAAGATAAGATGTCAAATATTGATTTCATTATTATAGGTTTTATTGGATTAAAATTTTCCTTTCTGATCAAACAACCTAAATTTAGAAATGAGAAAATACAGGACAGTGATTAACAATATTGGGGTTTTTTATATTCTCAGCTGCCAATGTAAGATACATTATGGGACCCAACTTTTAAGACAGATTGAAAATCAAGCTGGAAAAGGATTGTTTAAGTTAATTCCCAAAAAGGGAGCTATTCACAATCAACAGTTGCATATGAAGCTTAGGACAAAAGAATCTTACTTTTGATAGAAGAAAGATTTATTCCTTTCTACTTCATAAACAAACATTCTCTAAAAACTTACCTTATTGTAGACTTGTACAGAGTTTGCCATGTAACTGAGTAAGTGTACTTGAAGTGTTAATCAATTATACTAAACAAAATTTCAGAAAAAATTGTTTAATATACTCTTACTCAAATCTAAACAAGGTAAAATAAAAGACTCTAAAAATAAATGACTTTCCAATACTACAGTGACTGTACTGATAGGATGTGGGAAAATCCGCAATTACAGTATCAAAACGAGGAAGAAACACACAATGTGAAAGAACAAAAAACAAGGGAAGAAGAAAGATAAATGAACAAGCATAGTCTACCTCCAGCAGCCAAGACAGGCATACTAATACAGTTAAGAAAAATTATTTATGCCCCTGAGGTACATCTTATAGTTTAACATGACTTAGCTAATTAATTTCCTAAGTGTTCATGTGGGAGTTTTTTAGAAAAAATAGCAGTAGAAAAAAAAAAAAAAAGTGCACAGGGAAAAAAATTAAATGTACTTTTTAGCTGTAGATCCAGTACTAGTTAGCCTGATATTTTAAGATAGCTAAAATCACGTAAGTGGTCACTGGAAGTTTCAAATAGCACCAACTCACAATAAAAATGCAATAACTGGTGAAAACTACTTCCAATGAGAGATTTAAATAGTTTAGCTCCGTAGTTTAGCTAGCAGATCGAGAAGTGACTTGGTGCTTCAAAAAGGTTAACAAAAGGCTTTTTACTGTGCTGAAGGAAAACATTATACCACTACTGAACACAGAAGGATCATACCAGACTAATACAAGCAAGAAGGCAGTACTACGTAATTAACAGTGGCCGTGCTAACCACAGAAAAGAATGCTCAAGAGAGATGGTGGATTATCTACTTGTTGATCTTTTCATATCAAGACTGGATTACTTTCTTGATTATAAAACTTAACAAAATAGAAATTATTGTCTCAGTACTATTTAATGGGAAATTATATTGAGGGTGGCAGAGCACTGGAACAAGCTGCCCAGGGAGGTGGTGGAGTCTCCGTCTCTGGAGACATTCAAAACCCGCCTGGACGCGTTCCTGTGCAACCTGCTCTAAGGTGGCCCTGCTCTGGCAGGGGGGTTGGACTAGATGATCTACTAAGGTCCCTTCCAACCCTAGGATTCTATAATTCTATATTCAGCATCACATAAGAGCTAGAAAGTAACAGTCTCTTCTGGCTTTTTATCAATTGCTTTTATTTATTTTCTTTTCTAAATTTACTCTAAGTGACAATTATAACTGAAACCCCTGACTAAAAGTACCACGCATCAAGGAAATACCACAAATTCTTTTCACTTATTTCAAACACAGCTTCTAAGGTTTTAAAGAACGTGTAGGAGTATAGAAACGCACTTACATGTAGACTCACTGAATTACAGAAAATCAATGAAAGAACTACTTTACCTAGGAGTTGATTTTACAT